>JAVCKT010010197.1:7996-41655 GCA_032273925.1 Rhynchotus rufescens | reverse complement strand
CTCCTTCTCTGGAGGTCTTCAAAGCCCGTCTGGATGCCGCCCTGTGCCATATGCTCTGGGTGTCCCTGCTGGAGCAGAGGGTTGGACTAGATGATCTCTAGAGGTCCCTTCCAACCTCCACCATTCTGAGATTTTGTGACTTGTCTGTGCAAGCAGAACCCCAGCAGTGGTATGGACACACCAGATATTTACTGGTTTTGCTAATAAAACTGTCTGGGATGCAACAGTGTAGGTCTTTGCAAGTATCAGTGGTACAGGTATGAATGGCCAAAGCAGTTTGGTAAGGAGATTCTGGCTGTTGTAGTTGGGTATTGAGGTGCTAGGCATTGCTGCATATTTTTGCATAGGATTGTGTGAATTACCCTCTGAAAACTGCAGACCTTTCATTGCAAGGGTGGTTTTCCCCTAAAACCCTAGGTTTTGTTGTTAAAGGCTTGGAGACTCTCTTGAAGGAGGAATGGCCAGTTTACTGACTTTAACTGCAAGGCACACTAAGGCTGGATTTGATAGACTTATATATGTATTTACATGTATGTATTTGTATATGTATATATCTATGCATATAGATGTGCATGTGTGTTTATATATATAATAGCTTAAGTTTAGCCATTGTAGTCCCATTTATTAGTCTTATAATTCTAAGTAAATTCTCAGATAAAAATGTAATAACCTGAAACAGGCCTTGAATCCCACAAATCTTTGTCATACTCCAGGCAAGCTTCCTGCAGCTACCAAGAAACGTCCAGTGCTAGATTTAAATGGTGAGATGAATTCCCATTTTTATCCAAATGGAACTCAGTGACACGAAGAACCTTGTTTGTACATGTGCTCCCCTTCTTTTGGGATGCTAGCGTAATGTCTTTTTTCTTTAATTCTAGTAAGTTTCTTTCTATCAGCTGTAATGTGAAAGTTAGAGTTAAATGTGATCTTACTACGATGAAAGTATTAAAACGGCTTCTGATTAAATAACGTGTGTGATGGCCATGAATCACTGTTAACATTTATGGGCAGATACTTTTGCCAGTCTTATCCATAACTTTCTGTTCCCAATTTCCCTATATGTGCCCAGCACGTGGCAACAACACTGCGAGAAGCAGTGCCCTGCGTTGTGCATTGCAGTCACAAAGGACATACAAATCAAATGTTGTTTGAGAGCAACTGTTTCCAGATGTCCTTATTAGTCCAACATTATTTGATTTAGCAAATGTAGCCCTGCTACTTTATTCATAGCCACGGAATCGGTTTTAAATCCCATAGGATAGTAGAAATACCCTGTTGCTATTCCCTCTGCTCATTTGCCAATCATCCCTAAAATTGTTTTTGTAAGCAGAGCTGACAAAATGAAGTTAAAATTAGTTGTCTTGCTGGATTTTGATTGAATCATTTTAGTGAGAGGATAAGAATATTTTTGCTTTTGAAGGAGTTGGCCAGTTGGATTTCTGTACCTGACACACAAGGTGTTGCAGTTACAGCAGCTTCGAATATAATTATAACGTTTCAGCCACTTTGATATGTGTAGCCTTAAGGCAGCACATCCAGAAATATTAACACTAAAGGAAAGAAACTCTACTCCAGAAGGCTGTCTAGAAAAGCTTTGGATTTAGATTAGGGTTACATTTTTCCTGTCTCTATTCCAAAAGGCGCCTGTTTTTAGAGATAGTGTGAATGGAGGAGGATGATTGAGATTGGGTTAGTCATCAAAATCTATGGCTTATATAAAGCCTGTCTTATTTTATGTATATAGTTTGGAATGTTTATAAAATACCAGCTCCTTCCCCTGCTCTATCCTTAGTGTTTTAGGTTTAAATGATTCGATTTATATAGTAAATCTTTCCTTGGACCAAATTTGCTTCTGACTTGCTCAGAACTGAAGAAGTCCAAGCTATCACATGATGCTTTCTGCTGTTTTTAATCATTCTCTGTTTTCTTTGATCCTCCACTAACATTTTCTCCTTCTGTGTTTACTGTACCTTGGTTCTTTGAACTTCTGGACTCCCCATTTTTTTCTTTATCTTCCAAGATGACTCTTTATTCACATCTTAACCTCCCTAGTCCGAAGATAACTTCTGTGAACAGCAAATGAGGTCCTAAATCTCCCAAATACCAGAATCTTTGTAGAGCAATTAACTCTAACCTTATACAAATAAAAACATGTATTTATATATTGATCTATTTAAGATAATTTTTAAAAAGGTCAATAATAATTGAGCTAGAAATTAATAGAAATTTTATCCTTACTGAAATACTTAAAGGGTTAAACTGCTACTTAAGAACATTAGGAGAAAAATAGATTTTCAAGGTTTATTTTATCCTTGTCTCGAGCTGCTGCATGATTATGATTTACTTGTCACTCTTCTATTCTGCTGTATGAAGGGAGGTTTGTTCATTCCTGATGGACATGGATGTGGGCTTTTCTGAGGCAGGATGCCTCTCAGACAGCAATTCAGCATCTTGATTTCAGTATCTCCAATTAAGGAGAAAAATGATTAGTACTGCTGCTGATAGGTCCTATGTGACCACAGAGATGTGGCTTTTTTGTGGCCTTTAAATTTCAGCTGGGTGCAGCCATGGTGCTAAGCAGTGTTGCTGCATCTAGGCTTGTGGTGCAATGCACAGGCACTCTGTTTAGTGTCCATAACACCTGATTTTACTGTGTGCCACCCTTGGGCAGAGGCAGATGAAATTTGAAACTGGAAGAAACTGATCCCTGGTGGTGCTGTTTTCCATCGTATGGAGAATATTTACTTTTTCTTACCAGGTAGTTCCATTTTTTTTTTTTCCCAAGAGGAGTAGGTTAGGACAGTTCATTCTGAGCGTAGAAAGTGCAAAAAACAGAAACCCCAAAAATGCCACCTATTTTTTCCTCAGAAAATTTGTGCAGCTGCTAAAATGCATTCTCTTCTGTAATCTTTGCAACAGCTAGAACTGGACAGGCCAGAAAAGACACATCCATGCTTGAGCAGGGCAGTTCAAAAGTAGCGTGTAAATAGATAAGATTTAATTCAACTAATAGAGGAAAAATAAGTCAAGATAGTAGTTTCAGTAGACATGGCCAGGCCATACTGCTATTTTATATCTTTTTTTCTCTTTTTTTCTTTTTTCTTTGTCTCTTTTTTCTTTTCCAACAAACACGATTGCTGTAAGAGGCCGAGCCGACACCTTTCCTTTCTCTGCTGGTGCAGCAGGAAGGTTCACAAAGCCGGTGGCCAAGGCATTTCAAAGTACAAGAGCTCCAAGTCTTGAAACAAGATCATCAGACACCAATAACTGGTGGCTCGCTGGAGCGGTGCCGTTGCAGGGAAGCCTCTTTGCAAGGGCAAAACTCATGAGTGAGTGAGTCTTGCACTCGGTTAATTACTCGGTTAATGTTACTAGGGTATTGAGGAGGAACTTGGGTATGAGCAGACCGTTGAAGGGCACTAGACAAAGGAGAACACCCACCAAATTGCTCTCAGAGTTCTAAGAAAGGGCCTGTGGGATCTGCTCGATCTCCTTGCCAAAGCAGCTCTGAAAATGGACTTTCTTAGTGAGTCTACGTAGGGGGAAAACAAAGTGCAGTGGGTTTCAACCCCCAGCTCGTGGGAGGCCAGCTGCAGTCTCCAAAGCATATTCAGTCTGGCGCATATGTGCTGCTAAGTGTATCACAATATACGTGGCCTGCATATATTTCATGATTAACCTTCAGAAAAGTGATACTCTGCAGAGAGAAAATCTGAATTTTCACCTAAGGATGATCTTTCAAGTTCTACCTGAGTTACTTAACAATCTTTCCCCCTTAAACTACACTTTGCTAAGTACATTTTTCAGCAAAGGAACTATTTGTCACTAGAATTGCAAAACTTCCTATGTGCTGACCTTCAAATCTTGTGTCAGTGCTTTCCAAGACAGACTCTTTCAGCCTGTAGATTTAGGCAGCGCTTAGTTCCCAGATGCATTATGCTGCATTTGGCTCTATTAAAATGCATTTTGTAGGTTACAAGCAATTCAGATTTCCCTGTAATAGCAACTTGCCTTTGTTATTTGCTGTTCCACAAAGATTTGTGGCAACAGCAGACTTCACCAGCAAACAACTTATAATGTAGTTTTACTCCTGACAGCAACATAGAAGGATGTGGGGCTGAGCTTTCTATGACCTAAGGCTGGGCAAGGACAGTTGCACTGGTTTCTCCTCAGGAGAAACAGCATTTTCAAGCCAGCAAAGCAGTTGGGTGTGTGAATGTTCTTAATGGAAAGTCAGATTAAAAGGCAAAGTATATGGTATTGGCATGGCCACCTCCCTAATTGGAACAAGTCCTAATAAAACTTAAACCAAAGTGGCAATACTGAGTGGCTTCCTGGTCACTGTAGCTAGTGCCCCATGTGAGCAATTTGGATGCTTTCTGTACCACCAGCCTGGCAGGTAAGTGACCTGTTGCCCTTCAGGTTGATTTAAAAGCAAATGTAGCATTGTTTGGAGGGGATGAGAACACCTTGATAATCCTGGAATCTTTGAGAATTTCTGAAGTCTTTCAAGATTATATTTAAAAAAAAAAAAAAAAAAGTGACCATCACAAGTTCAGAAAACCCATAAACTACTTCTTTAAGTCACTGGTACCTCTTCTTTGGGTTGGTGGGTGTAGCAATTGCTTTAATTTTAGCAAATGGTCCCATTCCAGACATCTAGTAGCTTTATGTCCTTCATGCAGCTTTATGTCCTTCATGCAGGTCAACAGAAGACCCTGCCTTGGCCCAAATGTAGAGCAAAGATCTGTGCAGCATCTGTGGTATCTCTCTACCAGTGTCTCCAGGTTCTGGGGGTGTCTGTGTCTGGTGTCTCTATTGAGACCATGTCTAGAAATGACAGTTTATTTTCTGTGTTGAAATGAGACGCTGATATTTGGAGCATTTATACTTTATCTAATCAAACACCTGCAGTTCTGAGTTTGCAGATACTGTTATTGCAACTTGATAACCCTGGGAAAAAAAAAAACAGATCTCCTTTGATTCTGTCCACAATATGCAAAAGCAATTCCCTAGGCATGGGAAAGGGGATTGTTTAACCAGAGAGGCTGCAAAGTCGCCCAGCTGAGAGTGAGACTCGGGAAAATCACCGGCCCTCCGGGGATGTCGTGAGCACACAGTACATTTGTTTGCAACTTTTTAATCATTTCCCCTGGTAGATCTGAGCCCTCTCTATTTCAAGGGTTGCCTTATCTCATGTTAATGTTCTTGCAAAGCCTGCCCTTAGCTATTACAAGCCTGTAGTTAATTTTTCATGTGCCTGCTTTAAGACAAAAAAAAACCCCTCCAGCTTCTTTAAGGGATTTAGGATCCTATCTTGTTGTTGTTGTGTAATGTGTATTGAGCTTTTGTGCATATAATAATTACAAATCTGCAAGATAGAATTAATGACACCTTGCTCTCTATGATGACTTGGATGAATTTAATGAGTTTTCTCTTCCTGCTTGAGTGTTTCTGAGGGGAAAGATGAGCCTCTCAGCAGGAACCGCTCTTGGCTCATGGATCAGCTCCAGGACTCATGGGAATCACAGGAGCAGGTACTGGAGACACGAGGCTTATGAAGGCTGGTGGAGGGACAGCAGTAGAAAGGTTCCTCTGAGCTTGAATTGAAAGGAGATCTGATCAATACTTGTAAGTACCGGAGGGGAGGATGTAGGGAGGATGAGGCCAAACTTTGCTCAGTGGTGGCCAGTGACAGGATAAGTTGAAACCCAGGCAGTTCCATCTCCATCTGAGGAAGAACTTCTTTCCTGTGAGGGTGCCGGAGCCCTGGCATAGGCTGCCCCGGGGGTTTGTGGAGACTCCTTCTCTGGATGCCTTCCAAACCTGCTTGGATGCCACCCTGTGCCCTGGGTGTCCCTGCTGGAGCAGGGGGTTGGCCTAGATGATCTCTAGAGGTCCCTTCCAACCTCAACCATCCCGTGGTTCTGCGCGCTTGGCGAGCACAGCCGCGCACGGGGCGCTCCGCAGCAAAAGTGGAAGCGTCGGCTTCCCCGTCTGCCCTGGCACGAGTTCGGGGCATGGGGAGCCGCTTCCCTGCACGCGGGAGGCTGCCCTGCAGCAGGCAGCAGTGGCTCGGGCAGCGCACTGCTCATCTGCCTGCATGGCTCCCAAAACGGAGCTGGCTCGAGGGCGCGCGGCGAGGCCACGGGGAGCCTGGATGCGTTCCCACTGCACTGCAAGCACAGAGAGAGGGATGGCACCCGAAAGGGAAGAGAATTTATATGCTGTATATCAGTAGATTTCCCCAAAACATCGCAAAGGGCAAATTACGCGAGAACTTTAATCGAGTGACTGAGTTTGTTTGGATTAAAAACCTTTCAGCTCTATTTTCACTCAGCTCCCGTGTTTGTGTGATTGCTTCAATTTGCATTTATGGGCCTAACATATTGAAGCATCAGCTCTCACATCCAGAAGCAGCAGTGTAAAACTATGCACTAGGAATTCTTATTTAATTAAAGTACTAATTTAAAAAGAAGAAAAAAAAAAGACAGTGGAGAAATGAGAGAACACCCAAGAGCAAAAGAGCAAACAGGTCACTTGTTTTCTAGCTCTGCCTCTGCCACCAATGTCTGTGGGGGGCATTGCATTCATTTCGTTATCAATGAATTGTGTTTGCCTCTGAAGCACAGAAAACCAAGATGCTCTGCGTGGCTGTACTGAAAACAGCAGCATTCGTGGCCGCTGTGGGTTCGTGGCTTTGGTACCGTTTGAGGCTCTTGCATTGCTCTGTTGGCTTTCTGTAGAAGACAGGCAAAACAGGCGGGAACGCAGCCGCTTTTTCAAATCTGTTCAGCTCAGCAAGGCCTGGTTGGGGCTATTTCCATGCAATGCATCAGTGCCCTCTTCTATTTCCCTGCAGTTAGGGCTGTTGTGCAAAATTCGTATAGCTATGATTCAGCTGGTACCTGAAACTCTGCAGGAGGAATCGATGCTTTTATTTCAGCCAAGCCACAAACCCAGCAGATGGGGCTGACGCAGCTGGTCAGGGCAGGGTCTGCACGTGCCGTGGATGCCGAGCATGGAAAGGCACCGCCGGAGCAGGCGGCTCGGGCAGCAGGTCCCTGTGCGGGTGGCAGAGACACGGGGCAGCCTGCGGGATACGGGACAGGGGCAGCCTGGAGCGGTCGGTCCGTGGGATCATCACTGATCAGGGATGTCACAGCAGTGATCAGCAGAAGAGGCTCCTCTGCAGGTGCCCGAGAGGGGTTTGGGCTCTTACAGTGTCAAGAGAAAAGGTTTTCTCTTGTTGTTCCAGGGTTTCTTCAGTTGCTTTAGTTTCAGTTTCTCTTCAGTTTCTACAGCTCCTTTTAACCTTCTTAAATTTATAATATATATTTCCCCCTTTCTCCATTTTTTTCCGCCATAACTCACTATAAATAATATCTATCTTGTCGTCTAAGGAAGCATGTATAGTGGGGAACGCTACTGGTCGCTGAGGCAGAACTCTTCTGGTCTCAATGGCCTTTTTTGAAGGCCAGCCAGACGAAGCGGAATTTATGAGAATTTCCTCTGCCTGCAGTGCAACTGGGTGCTGTTTGACTAGGATCTTTGCAGCTGATTTGTTATGTGCATTTTGCAATGAGCTTGTATGGAACGGTTATATTGCAGTACAACGGATCTTAAAATACAAACGTATGAGCAGCCCTTCATGCATTCCTCTGTGCCGAGCTAGCTGCAGTGCCAGGGAGCCCTCTCCAACAGGGAGAGATGTTTTCCAGCCCTTGAGGTGCATTAAGTCCTTTTCTAGCCCCTTAAAGCGTGTTTTATGTGAGCACGTTACAAAAGAAATGCCAAGTGTAGCATTTTTGAGCTGTTCCAGTCCATCAAATTCATTATCCTCATCTCGGAGGACGGAAAGGAACAGCAGTGATTTCTTGTGGCTTGGAGAAATGTCTGGAATTTGGGGTCCCTACCCCGGCAGGAGACCTGCTTGCTGTTCCTTTGTGCTTCGTGTGGGTAACCTGGAAGGGGGACGGGATGGGAACGTGCGGCGCACGGAGCCGCTCGCCCGCAGGGCACCTGCGTGGGGAGCAGCCGTTTGCTCGCGTGGAAAGCGGCAATTCCGGGTTGCCCTGTGAGCCGGGCAGCACTTGGTGCTTTGGAGCATGGAATAACATTGCAAACCGCTCACGTGCTGGATGTGCCTTTGGGTTCAGAGACGGTGCTGGCTCGCAGGGATTTCCCACTGGCGTCTGCCCCAGGCCGGCTGTTCCTTGGTGCTGGACAGCGCTGGAGGTGGTGGAGAGGAGAAGGATGTTAGGGAGGAATAAGGAGTCTGTTTCTCTCTTTTACCACTCCGCTTTGCTTCATGTTACTTGGGCGCTCTTCCCGGAGCAGCGAAACGTCGATTCTGCCTCTGATTTCCTCTGTGGGGCTTTATCACCTCCCCGCCTCCCGTCTTGCGTGATTAAAGCTGAGTGATAGGTCTGCCCTTAAAAATCTTTTTAAGGGTTTTAAGATAGCCACGTTCGCAGACAGCCACGGGACTATGATTATTCATTGGAATTATTTTACAAGGAAATATTGAAAATACTGCCTGTTGTAAAACTTTAGTTGAAACGAGAGAGCACTTTTCCACTGAAAAGTCAGTTTGCATCAGGGGGAAAACATTTCTTGCGCCCCAAAGAGAAATAGTAAAATCACTTGAGGTTTCAATAACCCCCAGGCTCCGTGCACGTTGTGCCGTGGTGCCCGCTCCAGGACGGACAACCCGGCACTGCCGTCCTGCCCCCTCAACACGGGATGTGCATTTTTGGATAAGGTATCCAGCAGTTTTGTGGGACAGAAGGGAGCAGGTTTCTTTCTTCTTGACTACAGAGGTTTTGATTAATTTTCCTCCTTCTCTTCGGGGTTAGCACTTTGCATTATATATATTTCAAGGCAGGGGAAATTGCTTACTTGACAGCTGTGGATAAAACATGAAATTTTAGATAATGTTCTAAATTCACTGGGGACAAACCTGCTTCAAGGTAATTTATAAATTAAACCAAATTCAAATACTGTCTCCTGGCGTGTATCTGTAATTAGAAAACTCAGTTGAAGAGGGAGGAGATGTCTGGTATACAAATTATTTTGCAGTTAAAAATAGGGATGCCTAGAGATTGGGTGATACCAGGTGCGTGTGTTGAACAAGGTTTCTGGAGTTTGCATTTAAAAAGTTTAAATGAAGAAAAAAAAAACCAAATGTGGCCGGGAAATGCCCCCGGCCACCTCGGCTTTGCAGCACTGATACCTCGGCTTTGCAAAGATACCGCTCGCCCGAGCACATGGATCAGGGCAGAAAAGCGAAGACAACCTCCTCCGCAGGAGCAGCGTGTGCCAACACGTCTCCAGCAGATTACACTTTTATTCAATTTCTTTGCAAGAGGCCATGTGTCAAAAGGCTTTTTCCCTGGATCTGTTAAAACGCTCTATGGAAGGACAACATATTTTCCTCACCTTTTACCTCGGAGCAGTCAACGCTGTTGCTGGAGACCATTAAAGGCGGGTTGTGTCGGCGCCGTTTCCAGGCCCGGCGCTGGCGGGTTCCGCAGCGCTGACGTTAATGCGAGGTGACACCCGTCAAGCCCCGCGCCAGGCTCAGGTCCCACGGCTGCTGCTGCTCCCTCCTCATTGCCATCGTTTCCCAGGGCTCACGGCTGCCCTGCAATGCTCCTTGGGGAGGAGAGGCGAAAAACAGGTGCAAAGAGAGGCACCTTTTCCTGTGTGAAAGGAGGGGAGGCTGCAACAAGGGAGGGCAGCTGGTCCTCCCACCTGCAGCTTCCTTCTGCTACGAACAGAAGTCCTGCAGCATCTGCAATTAGGAACCACAACCGCTTGGACAGTCAGAAACGCAGTTGTCTTCTCACTACGCTTATTTTGCAGGGTTGTGGCGAGTGCGGCAGGTTGGAAAGAGGTTGGTGAAGGCAACTATGAGGGTTTGCTGCTTTTAAAGGAAATATTACCTGTTTTTCAAAACTAGGAATAGATGAAACAGGATGTTAAAACATGCAACAACGTGAGGGCAAAGCTATTGTTACTTGGATTGATTTTTTTTTTCTCCCTGAAGTAAAGTTGTTCAAGGCTTCTAATTCAAAAATGAATCTCAAAACCGGGTTTTGATATTGCAATAATTATAGGCACAGGAGAGCAGAGTGTAGTAGTTTGGTGGAAAAAAAGGCAAGGTAAACTTTTTGGTATATGTGATTAGAAACAGGAAAAATGGTGAAAAGGAGGATGAGAGAAAAGGAAGTCATTCCTTGTCATCATAAGGGCTCCATCCAGAAGAATATATTCTGTAATCATAACTTATGGTTAGATCTGTTCATGACCTTATTAATTGGGTAAAACTTAACATTTTGCTTGAAGATTGAAGATATTTTTGTATTCCTGCAAAACTTGCACTGCTGAAGCTTTCCCCAAGGCTGTAATCAACCTCAGTCAGCAAGCACTGCTGACGCTGTTGCACTCTGAAACATTCCTTCCAAACCATCTCAGTCTCCTGCTCCTAATTTTTTTAATTGCCTTACCAAAGCAGAGCTACCTGGAAGTTTTGTTAATGGCTTTTTTGGATACGTTTACACAGCTTTTTTTTTTTTGCTCTGAATGCTGTGGATATTTTATGTTGCATCATGATGGATAGACCTCTCAATATTTTAGCAGAAATTACTCCAATAAATGAATTACTTTCTCCAATGTATGGTATCTGAACCGAGATTGCGGGTACATTTCTTACAGGCAAAATAGCTGTCAGACCAAAATAGCTGGGTTTGAACTTTTTCCTAATTTGCAACACAGCCCTTAGCTGTCACTGTGTCTTCTGTGCCTTGCCTTAAGAAAGAGTCTTTATTTCATCATCTGCACGGCTGTGTCTTCAGAAAGTAGAGCTTTGCCTATTTGTGTTGCAGGCAGGGCCTGAGGACAAATGCTTCTGCTTGATTTAATACACGGCAGTCGATAGCGCCGTGAATTACTAACGGCCTCCCTTCATCCCTGGAAAACTTGGGTGAAGGTAAATGGGAGAGCAGCATCAATGTTAAGTCCTTGTTATTCCTGTATTATGTAGTAAGCAAATATCTCTTACTAATGGAAGCGAGCGCGTTTGCTTCTTATATTTTGTAATTAATATCAGGCCTCCTGGCAGACACAGCCTGAGTGCAGGGGCTGCAACCAGAGCCATGTAGCTCTTTGCCAGACTTTGGAGGAGGGACGTCCTCTCTGGGATCTTTATCCCAGTGCAGTGAAGACTATGGATTTTACACCAACGTGGGGGACAGAGGGAGACCTGAGGAATTGTCCTGGGGGGCCAGTGGCATCCAGCTGAGCAGGGCAGGTGAGGGGGTCGGTGTCCACGCTGAAGCCCCAGGTGGGAGCCCTTGGCTTTGGCTTCCCAGCAGCGCAGGCAGCTCTGCAACAGGGCTATAAACTGCTTTTCTTTATGTGCCTTGGTTCCTTATCTTCTCTGGTGTGAAGGTTTGGGGCTTAAAAGGAGGAAAAGAGATCAGAGGCTTGAAAGCGAGCTCTAGTGAGGGAGGAGGTGATAACACCCCGAACCCTGCAGGATTGCTCTCTGTGATACAGCTGGGTTTTCCACTTCTATCTCTTCTTTGGATTAAGCAGCTCTGAGGCGCAGGAAGAGCTGAGGCGTTTGCTGCTGCATGAGGGCAGCGATACGTTTGTGCTGCGCTGAGCAAAGCAGCAATTGAAGGGTGAGTGGACACACGTGAGCTAACCCTCTTGTTGATTTAGGTTAAAAAGCAGGGAAAACGCACTAGCAGGCTCCTCAGCTGCCTGAATACTTCTGGCTCGCAGTCACCTTGGACAACGCGTTGAAGCCTTTGCTGCACGGGTTGGAGCTTGCTCTGTGCGTACCGAGTTCGCTGCTGCCTTCCCAAAGATGCTGCCGCCCGCGGGCTTGTGAGTGCAAAGAGACCCCAGGAGCAGCCGGAAAATCCCAGACGGGATCCTGTGAGCAGCATCCCCTTGGGAAGGTGCCTCAGCCCTTCTTCTTCTGAGAGCAAACCAAAAAAGAGTCGATGTAATTGATCCCACCGTCTGGGATGTCCACCTTTGTGTTCTGTCCACATCCCCTGCCCTGACTTTCGCAGAAGTTGCTCTCTGTTATCAGATGTTACAAGAACTTTTGGGTACCCTTCTCCCACCCAAGTTAGGAAATGCTATTTTTTTTTTTTAGTAGTTTACCATTGAAAACTAAAAGTAGAAGTGGCCCAAAATGTGAACAGAGTGTAAAGGTTTTAGCTGAATTTCCATCAGCTACTGCTCCCGACTGTGCTCCAGTCCGTCCTGCTCCCGACTGTGCTCTGCTTGATTTGTTTAGTAACTTACTTACCTAATTGCAAGGATCTTGATTTAATTTAGGTGTCTTGATGGCATTTTCGCCAACAGGAGAAAATGAGGCCTGTTCAGCTTGCAGATCATGTCTGACTTTTGAGCACTCTGACAGTTTCCGATGCCTTTTAGTCATTTTTAATTTATCCAAGAGCAAGTTTCTTATGTCTTAAAAGATGCTACCTTTTCTGGTTCCTTGGACAGGAAATTACTGCAAACCAGTTTGTCAGTTTTCTTTCTAATACTTCCACAAAGCTCAATTAAAACTAATACCAATCAGCTGTGACTCTTAAGAAGCCTATTAAGTTTAAAAAAAAAAAAAAAGAGTAGACCCAACTTAAAATATGGGACTTACATCAGTTTTAATATCCATTACACCACTGTCATAAAAGCGACAAGAATGGCATATACTGTGTAAAAGAAATTTGTTATAGTCATTTAAAAACTTGTTTTTCATTATTATTAACTACTGGGAGATTGGGTATGAAGCGCAAATATTCTCTGACGTGTTATGGGTTTTCATGAGGAGCCACTCAAAGCTTCAGGACCTAAGCCAGGTGCTTCTGTTGGTGAGTGCTTTGCTGCTGCTCGTGAAGCGCTGGTTGACGAGACATGCACGATGAGATGTTTAAACACAAGCTTTTGTTTTCATACCTGTCCAGGGAAAGAAACTTAATTCTTTTGCTCGTACTGACCAGTACCAACCTTAAAATTGAGCAAAGCTTGATTACAGCTCCTAGATTCGCTCAGTGAAACTGCAAGGGCTGAGTGGTGCTTTTGGAGCAGACTGTGCACTGCAACTGCCAGGATGGTAATGCATAAAAAAGATGTAAGAGATGAACTGCAGAGCAAACTGAATTAGCTACAGTTGCACTGGTGTAATGAACCTTTAGTAATTAGCCAGGGCTGGAGTGATCTACTGTGGATTATGTTCTTTGACTCTCTCTAATAATCTAAGTCAGATTTCCCCTGGTTGACATTTGCCAAAGGCCTCAAGTTAAATGTGTTTTTCTGGTGTTTCATAGCTCACGTCTGAATGCTTAAAACCTGGATGTTGAGAGCTTCAGTTCGAATTCTGTAGGCTCTGCATTTATTACAATTCCATCCTCTAAGTCAGACATATCAGGCATTACAGCTGTTGAAATATAAAACTTTTCTGGATTCAGGAATAAAACGTAAGACCTCTTTCCAAGAGCAACTCTGTACAGAGCAGCCTGCCCAAGGGGAGCTTCGCCAGCATCTCCAGGGCTCTCCCATGGCCAGGTCTCGTTGGCTACGTGAAGCTGAGGACAGGATGGTCCTGGCTGTGCAGAGGCTCTGCAGCAACATCTGGCTTGGTGTCCCCCAAACTCTTGCTTCTCCCCAACCTGGTTCCTCTCTGCTTACGCTGGCTCCTCGTTCATTAAGATTTAAATTTGTTTTTTGTTCTTGAATCGGCAATTATTTCTTTCTCTTTACATGTTTATGATGTTATTACAAACATCAAAGATTCAAAATAATAACATTTAAAGTCCTAAAGTAAAAATAGCATAAATGGTTCAAGGTTAAAATACACATCCATGTTTTGAGTATTTGATGCTTCTTTGTTAATATTTGATGGTCTTTGAGCTTTTGAGATTTTTCTCAAGTTATACTTTCAAGTTTTCTTCCATAGCTTTAAGGCCTGTAGTCTAATCATAGCAAAGAGAACTGTTATTTTCCTTAATGACTTATTTTTGAGAATGGGAGCCTCAGCTGCGCTCCGGTCAGCCTGTTCATGTTTCTTGTTTATGGGATCCTGAGAGTGTTGAGAAAAGCAGCACAGCCAATAGTGAGAATTACAAATGCTTAGTTGTGTATGTTTACTGTTTCTTACTTCTCTTTTAAGCAAGCTTTGAAATTGTCATCTTGTATGTAAACCTCGGGCGGATGCATGTCAGGTGTTGGCATCAGGATTATGAAATTCGAAAACAGACTTGAGCAGTCAACAAATTTTGTATTTTCGTCTTGCTCAAAATATGTGTATGTTGATAAAATTTACTAGCATTTATTTGCATAGTGCAAAAGCCATTAAAAACTGCTGCTTATCTGGTCTTTAGCCCCGTAGCATTTATAGCAAAGATGCTGTTAGCTGAGTTGTGTTATTTAATCTGGTGTTCAAAAGAAAATGTCAGCCAGACCAGCTATGAAAATTAAACTATTCCAATGCCTTTAGGACTTTTTTTTTAATTCCGCTGGCTTCAAACTAAAATAAATATAGAGATTTTTCTATTCTTTTCAGAAATCCCTTTTCTGTCTGTATCTACTTTTCCTTGCTGCTCTCCCAGTGTCTTTCATTGCTCTTGCTTGCTGTGGCATTCCATTTCTTCCTCTTTTTATATTTAAATCTTCCTGCCACCTTGCACCTGTAGTGAGGTGGCTCCCAAAGCCCCCGGTGGGTGTTGGGTTGTGGGGCTGGTGGGTGTCTCTGCCCGGCTCCTGCTCCGGGCCCTGCGCGGGGCCCGCAGCCCCACGCTCTGCAAACGGAGCTTGTGCTGTCGTGTGGCCTCGCTGCCCTCTCCGTGGCTGCTTTTCCATCATCCACAACACACCAGTGCCTGCTCGGTGAGGTCTTGCCAGGGATTTCCAATATTTGGTCCTGCCTTGTGCTTTTTAGGTACCGCATGAAGTGCAAAACACGACTTAGGCCTCGGCCGCCGTGTAGTGTTGTAAAGGACTATTAAAGTTTTTCATGAGTTGCCACTTCTCGAAGAAGCCAGTGGAGCTTTAATTGCAAAGGTTATTAAAAGTTTATTTTTTAATCCCAGCCTGTGCTGTAGCAGAGCAGGTTTTATTCCACTCCGATCACAAGTGCTTGAAGGGGCATCCTGGGGAGACGGGGCTCTCCTCTGCTCGAGCACTGCTGTAAAGGTATGTAAATGAGCAGCAGGATTTTATTAGCCTCTCGCATAGGAGTCGATAATTTAAGAGAGGGAAACATGACTGTTGTAATATTTTGTATAAAGAGAACCTGAAAGATGTACAAGAATGAACTAAACTTTTATTAACCATGAATGAATGTTACCAATGAGTGAAAATTCAGGGAAGCCTGTTCTCTTTTGCTGTTCAGGCAGCCTGAAATGTAAGTAATCACCGTGCAAAGGCTTCTCTAAAAGTTTTGCAAAATGGGGCATGCCTACTGCCTCGCACAGCAATCCAGTTCTCATAAAACCATGCCAAGGCATTGAGGGGGGATTTCGTCTGAAAACAAGCTCATGTTTTTTTAATGAGAACAAGGTATTATTTCTTCACGTTTGGAGCATGATTGATATTGGAGCGATCACTTGTGATCATGATATACTGCTATCCTCACCAGCCTGCCGCTGACTCGCATGGCATTTGCATTGCGCTCACACAGAGGTTAGCAATGGGGATAACCACATTCTCTGCTGAACAGCTTTAATGAGCTCTCCTTCCCCGAGGAAAAGTAAAAAAAAAATTCTTAGTATTTGTAGAGCTGTAACTATTATGATACTGTATTTCTTATACAAACATCTTTGAATTACATTTTTATTGCTTAAATTTTATGGCGTCCAAAGCAGAACTTAAGGTGGAAAGCCTTCTTTTGATGTAAAACTGCTTCCACTGTCATCCTTTATGTAGCAAATATTTAAAACAGGGTTTTTTTGATATTTAAAATGAGCCATAAGCCCCCAAATAAAGCTATTTATTAATGAAGACTTCACAAAGCGGTAAGTAAATAAATGTCATATCTTAAAGGGCAAATTGACTCTGCTGGTCCATCAAATAAATCTATGCTGCCTTTGTCTTTCAATGCAAAAACTACACTATGTTGTGTATAACTCTGTTTCATTTAAACATCTGTAGCTCCTGCCTTTCATCATAATGCCCTTTGGCTTAACAAAAAATAGAGCTTTGGTTGCCCATAGTTGACAATATCTTGGGAAAAGCTGCAGGAATAAGGCAAAATTCAACAGGGTCATCCATCCAGAACTCCAGCCAAACTCTAAATGAGCTGTTCCTTATCTCTGGGGGAGTTCGGATCACTTTCCTCCCTCTTCTGTCTTGTTTAGCTTTGTGTGCTTTCGTCCGAGACTAAAAAGGACCTAAATTCTGAAAAAAAAAGAAGCGTGTAGCTTCTTTTGAGAGGCTCTGTAGATCTGGAATAGCTGGAGCATGTTTTGGGTGTTTATCCAAGCCTAAGCAAATCTCTGCATAGTTTGAGGAACAGGCACTGAATTTCTATTACACAAACCTCTATCAGAGCTGAGAGGGAAAAACAGCCAGCAAGTGTAATGGGCAGAGTAAAACAATTCTGCCTTTCCCAGCTGAATAAGAAATAAAGCAGATTCAAGCTCTAGTCCTCTTCCTTTCCACTTCACCTGCGAAAGCAGTCTTTTCAGGGCAGTATATTTTAACTCAACTTAAAAAGTAGTAGTTAGAAACACCGGATCACCCTGCACAATCCACGCAGCAGTGGGGCAGAGAAGGGAGCTTAATTTGTTGTTCAAATCTGATCACCAGGTGATTTCTACAGATCAGTTTGTGGTCCATAAAGTTGGTTGGTTTTGTTCTATGCATAAACAAGCCGATGTGTTGCTTCTTCCCTGTACATTGAGTTAGTATGTGCTGTGCAATCTTGTGTTCTTGAACTAATGATTTTGTGTGTGCTTGCTTTTCATTATTTATTTAAAATCCTCTGTTCTCATTCATATTCAAGTTTTTAAATGCATTACTGGTATTAACGCAGCCAAACCAAGTTGCTCCAAATATCCATATAGAAGCTTATAGAAAACACCTGGCATTTCCTCCTGCCCTTCAGGTAATTGATGGATGGCTTAAATTCACCTGGTCTGTTCAAGGAACAATTTTCACCCTGATCCTGGCTTCTACTTTGAGGAGACTGCTCTGAAAGGTATGTCACTCTAGTGAATTACATGCATCATGTGTATGGATGTGAGTTGCAAATCTAGGTAGCTAAAACATAGGCAAGAAAGAATACAGGCAAGACAAGAAAGGTTTTTCTGTAATTAAGAAGTGTTTGCTGGTGTTATTGAGATGTGTATCTGCACATGGGGAATTGGTGTGTGTGCTTTTGGCTACTCCCTGCTTTGAATTCAGCTCCTTTGCCCTGTTTTTAACCTGAGCAAAAGGGGAGAAGACCCCCTTCCTTCCCCATTTTACATGGTTTTCCCTGAGCAGAATGTACTGCACCTCTAGTGCAAAGCTTTCCAAGTGCAGTTATTTCTGAAGATGCAGTCATGATGTTTTCTCTTTAAAGGAGGAGAGAACTTGTTTCAAATTTATCACGCCCCTTGAAGTGCTGGTTGTATCTAGACACTCGGAATATACAGGGTGGAGGCTGCACACCAGTCAGCCTGCCACTGATTGTTGAGAGCCTTAGAAACAGTGTAAAGGTCAAATATATTGTAGCTGTAAATGGTGGTGTTTAAAGCTGGAGAGATTTATGGAAGAGGACAGCATGAATTGGCACTGGAGCCATTCTTTCCCCTTATTTCTCTAAATGACTCTTCATAGTGCTGAAATCAAGATACTCAAGTTGGAAAATTAATGGGAAGGAACTGCAAATAATTAGGAACAATGTCATCAGGCAGGTAAGTGCTCTACTCTGGCTGCTGGAGTATTTGATCCCGTAACAGCAGTGAATATGAATGAAGAATGAAAACAGGAGATCATCTTCCCCATATCCCTCTCCTATATCTGAAGCACAGGTCACACGCACTGCACTTCTGTCTCCACAAAACTATTACAGTGGCATGGTGACATTTTCTAGGGAATGATATAAGCACTATTTTATTGTGATGGGGAAATAAAAGATGTTTGTTTACCGTGGCTAGAAGTGAAGCTCTGATTATGAATTGCCTGTGGAGAAAGTCGTACAGCTGAGCAGTGTGCCGAGCTGGGGAATGCCATCGTACACCGTGAGCTGTGCTTCTCCACCATGCAGAGCATCAGTGTGCTGGGTACCCTGTGAATGTGACTGAAGCCCCAGTCACTGCAGTAGGAATGTGGCTCCATGGCCGGATGCTGCAAGGCAGACGGGCCAGACCCTGGTTTGTGCTGTTCCAGCCCTCCAGATTTATCCTGTGCTGCCCTCCGAGGCAGCGAAAAGCTGCTCAGTGAGCTCTGTGCTGCTGGGTTCAAGCCAGAGATTCCTCCTCTCCAAAAGAACTAATGGAAAAGGTGGTACTCTGCGTCATGCCAGTGTTAGTACAGATCTCCTGCAGAAATACGTGATGATGTTTCTGATCAGATTCTTCATCTGATGAGGAAGGCCACTAGTGGAGCCACGCATGTGCACTGAAGGTAGCCAACTTGGGCATGAGATGTTGAGAAGGGGCCTGTCCAAAGCAGGAATTAGTCTCCTGCTTTAAGCTTGGGAGCAGGTCTGGGACTGCAGGTGACAGGAGGAGGAACCCACTGCTGCTCCATGAATGGGAGCCTGTGGGAATAATCCTTGTATACTCCCCCACCAAATGGCATCAAGCGTATCTGGCTGTAGGATTCGTACGTGAGCAGATGCAGGAGATGAAGGGGTAAGAGTTACTTTCTGAAAAAGAGAAATCCAGGAGCATGGACAGCATGAGCCACGACTAGGGTGAGCTCAAGGACATTTCAACAAGCCTGTTAAAGTCTAGGAGGGATCTGAACTTTCATATCTGGGCTGCACCTGACCTTCCTGAGCGAAAGGCATGCAAATCCTGAGTGTGGACTGGTGGCGCTTAGCGAGTATTTTGGGTTTTGTGCTACGCAGCAAACAGAAATGAAAGGTTTCATTTTGCCATGGAGCAAAGTAGAGAAGAGTACTAGAGGATTTGAAATAACCTTGAATGCCCTGGGCTGCTGTTGTGTGTTGAGGGATGGCAGTTCTCCAAACACATTCCCTTCTGGAAAAGGGTGTTTCTCCGTCACGGAACGGCCAGATTTTCAGATGCTAATGCTGAAGATTTCAAGATAATATTTGTTGCCCAGCTGTTGCCATTGTCACTTCATGCTCAACACATGACATGACATTAAAATAGCTTTTATCCATTATTTAAATTGTTTTCAAGTGGGCTATTGTGTTGAGACTATCTAAACCTGCCAGAAATTCTTCTGCTGCACACCCATAAGAATGTTTTGAGTAGTTGAAATCTGCTGTAAATCTGTAAATCACTGCATAATTTAATCTTCAGAACTCTACTGGGAGAGAAGGAGGGGGCTTTCATACCAAGGTCTAGCTCTAAATGATGAGCTTTCATGAATGTTGTTTTGGCTTTTTTGTTTTTCATTATGAAGGAGTGATATGTGCTTAGAAAAGAGCAGAAAGATAATATGGAGATTTTTCTGTGGAACTGGTTTTGTCTAAAACGTGTGCGTTTGGTTTTCTAATGTGGTGTAGAGTTAAAACAGTCGTACTTTGTAGCTCATCACTGTTTCAGGTAATCGTAAGAGTCAGATAAGAGATTCTTAAAATTAGCAAATTAATACTTTTTTGGTTTGTTTTTCATCTCCTCTACCACCCTTTTGGAAAAGTTCTGTAGTAACCTGAGGAGCTATGGGAGGCTGCCATAGATCTCAAGGCTTTGCAGTCTTGCCAGCACGTTCCACAACAGATCAAGTGTGCTGTGACAGTGAGCAACAACGCAAAACTTTTTCACGTATTTCTATTTTTTTTAACTGCTGAGTTGCTGTGTCAAGAAATGGTTTAAAATTATGTTGCTAATTTGTAAGTCCAGTCATCCTGTTATTTCAGCAGGGAAAAGCATGTGCACACATGAATGCAGCAGAAGGAAACTGAACTCACGGCACATTCCAGATCCGCTCCTCGTGTTAACATGAGTTCTTCAAGTAACTTTATATTTTTGTGCTGATGACACTGTTTTCTCCCTCGCCATAAATCATTGTCTTATGCTGATGACACTGTGCTTCTCTATCACCATTAATCATCTATAACGTGTGAGAAGGAAATGTTAATGAAGGCTACTATATATTACACATCACTTGGTGGGTGGCCTAATGGGGGGATTAACTGCAAACTTTGAAATACACAGGGCAAAATTAAGTAACCACCCAAAGAGTCTGCTGGTCTGGGGTATCCTCCTGGAAGACACCAGCAAAATGTGGGAGCAGCGATGGGCACTGAGGAGCAGGATGGGGTCTGGGGTGCAGCAAAGACGCTGGCTCACGCTGGATGAGTAGGATGATCCCAACAGAGCCCAGGCAGCTAATGGGGATGAGCTGCTCCCTGAAAAGCCACGGCAAATCCTGATCCTCGTCTCACAGCGTGCACTAGACATGGCTTCCAGTCTGGCATTGCTCTATTTCTCTTTGTGAAGCAGTGGCAGAAATGGATGGTAATTGAAATTTAACTTTTTCCCCCCAAGGTCCCCGTGCTCTTTGGAAGTACAGAGCACCCTGTGATATTTCTCTTGTCTGATCAGAGAATAATCAACTCTTTTGCAAATCAAGGAAAGGGACTGGAGCTGAATGACAGCAAAGACTGACAAAACAAATGCCTCCAGCCATAGCTATTACTGAGAGAGTGTTTCAAACCGTAATTCAGATAAATCTTTGATTAGATAGTTTGTCTGTACTATAAACTTTAAAGACCACGTTACTTACCTGGTATCTTCAGCAATGGGTTCTATATCGTGCCTGCTTGAAGTCTGTGCGTCTCCCAGAAGGCATAGATTTCCTTTTAGTTTTTAATTTTTAATTTTTACCACACTTTGATTATGGTGATATTATATAGGGTCAGTGCTCAGTCAACTGTTAAATAAATTGCAAATTCTACAAAACACAGCCAGCAGAGTCATTACTAACTGTAATGCTGAAACTTCAAGCAAAATTACATCTGGCTACAATGCTATTCAGATGCATAAATTATACAGCCTCTGATTATCTTAAAGAAAATTCTCCCATTAAACTTATTTTATAGGCACAAAACAAGAGGAACTGCCAAAAGGAATCTGTGTATCCTAAAAGTCACAAGAAGAAAAATAATTGGCATGCCTTTTCTGCCTGCGGTTTTATGGAACACACTCGCTCCCTCCTGATGTTCAATCAGCCTCCACCGCGGGCAGAGGGAAAACCAGAGAAGGGCAGAGCCAGTGGGGGAACGGAGCCTGCCCGGCTTCCGAGCAGCAGGTGGGCCAAACATTGCAAATCTGACCCCAAACAACCCCTATCTTTACATGGGATCCCGAGAGTCTGGCTGCAGCTCAGCCAAAAGGGCACCGGGATTGCGGTGGCCTCCGTGTCCCTGGCCCTGGGGTTCAGGCTGCTCCCCTCTCACTTGGTACCTCTGTTACCACTGGTACATTAAGGATAAGCGAGCTGGTTGCTTAAAACACATCACATTTGCTGAGCTGCTTAAATGTACTTTAAACCCTTCATATATTTGACAAGTAATTGCCAAAATAGGTTATATGTCACTGACCTTTATCAAAGTCTGGTTTCTCTTAAGCCTTGTCTCACAGCTCCCTCCTGTAAAGACTTTCTGGGAAGATAATTGCTCCCTAAACTAATTGCCTTTTCTAGGCTTCTCTTCTAGACTTCTGCAACAAGGAGAGAAACCTGCAGAGAGTGAAGTGGAGCTCCCTGGTCTGGGAATGAGGGGAGCCAGGTTTTTTCATCTCCTTGGTTAGTTCAAAGTAACAAGAATGATGATGCATGATTTCTGCAAGTGCACAGCTTTTTATGCAAATCCTTTTTAAAAATATTTTTTTCCTAAAGCCAACCTTGCATTGGAAATCATCCATCTTATAAAGCAGTAGATTATATTGCCTTAAATCCTAGTACAAGTAAAAAGAGTCATATGTAGTATCCTTCACAGTTCAGCTGGAGATAACATTAGTGATCCTGTGCTATCAAACCTAAATCTGTATTTTCTTTGCTGATTCATTGCAGGTGGTCAGAACTTAAGTCTAAATTAATCTTTAAATGGTGCAAAGCAAATACTAATGTTGTTTTAATGAAGATCTTCTTTTGAATACAACTGATGATGGATTCCGACTGATCTGGACAGTGACTAGCAAATTTTTATCCAAGCAATGAGCTGCTCTTGGGCTACAAAGTGTGAACAAAAATATTAATGGTAGTTGTATGTTCATATTCATGTAAGCAGTTTGTGCCAGTGAATGCAGCATTCTCATGTTTTTGCACCAGGAGTTATTTCAGCCGGGCTAAGCTTGCTTTTGCATGCAGTGAAACAAGAAATTCATGGAACAAGAAGGTTTGTGCAATAGTGACTGTGCAGGTTTTGCTTGTACAGCAGGAGAGAAATCACCCGTCTTACTCATGTCACTGGTGCAAATTCAGTGTCTTTGCCATGTGAAAGCAGGATGCAAATCTGTCCTCCAACATTATTTGGCCTAATTATGATCACTTGCTTTCTGAAGGTAAAGCCCAAACTGCTCTTTATTGCATATGCAGATACCAAATAAGTATTTTTCCACTGGAGAAAAATAAAGCCTCCAAATTTTTGATCATACTTAACACTTCATAGAATCATAGAATGCTTAATGTATTTCAGAAAAATCTGCAAATTCTTCTGTTGAGTCTACCTGCTAGCACGTGTAAGCTCCTGTAGTGCATTCAATTGGCAGTGGCAAATGGCTTCATTAATAGCATTAATTTATCATCCTAATTTATCACAAATATTTAAATGCCTTTTCATTTTCAGCTGCAAGGAAGACAAAAACATATCTTCTTACAAATCTGCTGTGCTTAGCTTAAGACAATTCCTGTGTCTCGTTTAGTTGTACTCTATTAATTTTACGGTACTTAACTAAGTATTAATTGTCATTTGTTGTTGATTGTGTGAAGTTCTGGTTCTCCTGCTTTGTCCAAATCGAGTCCTTGCTAGTTGAACTATGGAAGGAGGAGAAAACCCAGCCCGGAGGAAAGAGAATAATTAGCCTTTTCTTAACGGACAATAGCCTGGGATTCAAAGAAACTCTTTTTGCGCACTGCATACAAAATGTTTGTGGCCCTAATTTGATAAAATAGCTCCTTTTGACTACTTAAGAATATTATTCAAAATGAGAATATGTTTAAAATGAAAGCAGCACCTCTAGGATTACCATTATCTTAAAATTACTTAAGAAAGTGTTTGCAAAAATTAAGACAACATGAAAAGGGGCTGAGCGTATGCAACTGTGAAGCAAGACGGCAGTAGAGGCGGCTTGTGCCATGAGGACTGGTGGCCTCTGTGCCTGAGTCTTGTCTCTACTGCAGGGTTGTTGTGCTGTGTGAAACTCTTTTTTTCTTGTGTTCATTTTTTTGGTTGGTTGGTTGGTTTTATTTATTATTTTTCCCCACCTTCAGGATTGAGATTAGAAAATCTCTTGGCTTCCATGCGCAGTTTGTTTGGTGAAAAGGCATCTCTTTTGTCTTCAGTCCACATAAGAACCTAATTTGGTTTTGGTTGTTGGTGCTGGCACTTGGTCCCTGCTCTTGTGTGCGTAACATAATGTTGGAAGTATTCTGAATCCTGGTTGCGTTTGCTTCATACTGATGTTCGGACATGTGGAAACGGCTCCTCAGTCAGATTAAAAGTTTCATGATGCATCAAAATCTCTGGACGGGAGATATTTCTGTCATAGGAACATTTCATTGTAAGGCTTCTCTGTTTTGAGAGTGAGATGCATGGAAGAAATGTTTAACTGATATTGGCACCCATCATCATAAAAAAAAGTATAATTTCTAAGAGAGAACATTGCTGGTTTTTTGTATCTAAATATTTAAGATTTCTGACAGTTCTACATTCAAGGAAAGTGCACAGTTTATAAAAGAAAACAACAACAGTTGTAACCTGTTGCATTGCTGAAAACCCTGCTGTTATTGTAAACAAATGAGCACTGAATTTTCAGCCGTATCTCTTATGGTCCTTGTTTTATTTTTTAAATATTAATTTCCTGAAAAGTGAAGCTTTGAGTTTCATCAGGAAGGTTGCAAATGGGGTGTTTTTAAGGTTT
Organism: Rhynchotus rufescens; assembly: GCA_032273925.1. Lineage (NCBI taxonomy): Eukaryota > Metazoa > Chordata > Aves > Tinamiformes > Tinamidae > Rhynchotus > Rhynchotus rufescens. Next base: position 17,365 of record JAVCKT010010197.1, on the reverse strand, counting down.
ATGGGAGCGTTTCCTTTTAGGTAGTAGTAAGAGGAGAAGTAGCTGGTAGTGTTTTGAGCTGCTATGGGACAAGCACTAATTCCTGTGGTCCCCTCAAGTGATCACAGCCACTTGACCTCGCTGTCCAAGGGAAATGCTCAAGGTCCCTTCAAAACTTATCCTGTATTCTATATTAATTCTAAAATTTATTGAGCTTGATTCCAATATTCTGCAATGTGAACAATTCTGCAGTGATAACTGCAGCACTGGTGCTCTGCATTAGAGCACCTGACAGTCTTTCTACTTTGGAGATTTTCAAGTTGGCAAACTCATCCTGCAAGCACACAGCGTCTCATGTGCGAGTGCAGACTGCATCTTTTAAAGCTAATTTACAAATTGGGAAGCTATTTAGAAGCACAAATGTGTGAGGTTTTTTTAATGCACCTAAGTGGATAAATGCCTTCTGTGCATTTATGGTGGCTTGCACTCTTCATCCTTGTGACCTCTAGCTGCAATTTAACAGGGAATTGAGAGACAGAGGGGGGAAAAAAAAGCCTTTCCCCATTGAGTACTTAAGAATATCTACTGCAAATTCTGTAGCAGTGGATTATAGTAAATCAAATTTTGCAGTCTCCTTTCTCGTGCTTTTAAAGAATTTGTGAGTGTATGGAGGGTGGGAGTAAGATTGGCAATTTGTTAGTTGAAAACAGTTTTAAAATCTATTTCTAACTGTGAAATGCGCCAGCTATGGAGCATATAATTTCTTCTATTAAGATGCTCTGTGTATATAATTTAAAATAACAATGCAAGCAGATATGCCAGTGTTGTGGTGTTTTCCATTTCAAGCAGCTTAAAAGAAGAACAGTTTCTGTTTGCTTGGGATCACTATCTGATAGTCCTTCTCGCACTGAATAATACTTCACGATTTAACTGTTCCTGCCTAGGTCAGTAAGTTTACTGCAGATAGAAAGTGTCAGGTGAGCCCAGTCACCAGGCTGTTACGCTAAGAGGCACCGACGGCTGCTCAGCAATGTACGGGTACTAAGCAGAGCAAACAGAAATGTAGTCCATGTGAAACGCTGCTTCCAGGGGCAATGTGTAAAATGCTGGCAGCACAGCAGCAGGTGCTATTGCCACTGTAATAGTATAAAGTAATATGAAACTTTTGAAGTATAGATGCAAAGTATAACCTAGGTGGTGGCTTTCGCCGAGTGCTCTGTGCCCACGGAGCGTGTTGCAGAGCTGCTTTGCAGACACAAGCTTGGTGCTCCCCCAGCTGTGGTGACCATTCCAGCTGTGGATCAGGCCCACTGCAGCCCCAGCTGTCTGAGACACGTTATTGGACGTGTCCTGTTTAATTCCTGGGGGAAGCTGCCTTCAGCTTAAAAGTGCTAGCAATGCTTGGGATTTGTATGTTCGGAGAGGCCCATAAACGCCATCCCCTTCAGTTGCACAGTGCAGCTGTTTTCGATGCCTGGTTGCTTTCCTTGATTGCGCTGCCTTTCTAATTAAATCAGACTTGGGGATTTGAAATTGAATTGGTGTGAAACGCACAATAAGACACTCTGAGTCATTTAGGACTGGCGAGGTCTGGGCTTGTGCTTAACCGCCCTGGGAAGCCAGCGGAGGCTGAGGTTGCCTTGCTGTCCTCTGACAGTGTCTTCTACAAGACTGCCTGAGAACGGCACTGGCACTGCTTTGTGTCATCTTTTATTCCAGCAGTAACTATTTCTTTTTTCTTCATGTGATGTGACTTTCCTTCCTGCCGTGCTGCTGTAAATGAGGTGACAGCAGCATCGCATCCTCAAATTCGGCTCCGGTCATTATCACCAGGAAGGGACAACTGAGTGACCCATGAAAGCATCCGAAAACTGCTGAGAAAGGACAGAAGGTGATGGCTGGGAAGGAAGCCACCCTTTCAAGCAGCAGAAACTGTGTGTTCAAAACAGGAGCAAGAGGTAGCAGCAGCTCCTGTGCATTTATCTCCAGATGGGTGATAAATGGGAAGCGCAGATCACATCTACAAGCTCTATTCGGATCATGGCTGCGTGGTGAATGCAAGCAAGACAAGCCTCCCAGCTCTCCCAGCCAGAGGAAGTGCAAAATAAAATTGTGTGACAAGAATATCGCTTAGGAAAGGAAAAAGATGAACATCTCTGATCACAGTACAGGAGAGAGGATACGGGAAAACGGCAGCTCTAAGCCAGGGAGGGCTAAGGAGGGCAAGCAGCGTTTCAAATGCAAGTGTCAAACCAACGTTGCTTGCAATGTGAGAGAGGCAAGAAGCACATATGGGTCCAAAGCTACACTCATTTTTTTTTAGAAACACATCTGTAAGAGGTAAAAGTAAAATTACTTCTATCTAAGCTTCTTGCAGCTTTGGAAAGATGTGCAGGAGCCCAGTGCTTCCATTTTTTTTCCATGTAGCAATTCACGTGGGGCGTCTTAAATATTGCCATTTTGCAATGCCTCATTTCAAGGCCATAAAACTCCAATATAACTAGACAAGCCATTGCTGTGATACATAACAAAGCTGGCATTCCCAAACAACATAATTTTGTGTGCATTTAATTAAAGCACATGCACTGTTTGCACATTCAGCTGAAATCAAGAGTGGTGCCCACATATTCATAGAAACGGAAGCCTGGCAACACTTAATGCCCAAGAAAATAGGTTGTGTTTCTGATAGCGCAGTCTCTATTAGTGTAATGCAAAGGCTAATGCGTGTGCTTAATGCAGCATTGTTTAAAAGATGGCCAAGATGTCAAATTTCGACCACCTTCCTATTCTTTCCAAAGCACTTTCTTATTTCATACTCCTGTAATCCTTTTAAATATGTATAGATTGTGCTCAAGTTATAAGGCAGAATGATTTTTACATGTATAAAAATATGTTGACTAGTGCCTAAATGCTAGACTCCCTGGCTGTCACTGCCTATTGTATATAATTTTCCCAGACACACAGCTAGCCTTAGGCTGCGAAGGTAGGAGCTCTGTGTCAGAAAGACTTTGACAAAAGATATATAGCTTTTAATTTGCCCAAGGAACAGAGGGAGCAGATTTATGACCTAAAATACAAGGTTGAGAATTGGCTGTATACTTTCAGCTAATGGGTACAGAAATGAGGAAATTCAAAATGGCTATTTCATGCATATACAGCCTTCTTTGCATGTTGTATAAACAGTCCAGAAAAATTTACAGTGTTATAATTTTTAAAAATAAGGTAAATGGTAGAGCCCTGTGGATGGCAGGTGCCGGGATGTTAGAAGGCTCATAGTTTCATGTAAAATTAATGCTCTGGCCTGCTTTAGTTGATTACTCTTTTGCATGTGTATTAGGCTAGATTGTTAGCAATTTTGAGAGTTTTTTTTTTAAATTAACTGTATGAGGAGGTCTATTCTGTTAATTTATCAGCTTTTTACTTCCACGAAGAGCCTTTTCAGACGTGAAAGACTCCATGAGACCAGGACACTTGTGCTAGGAGAGCGTTGGGCTTGTTCCCCAGGTAGCCTAAGATCAGGATAATTTCCTTGGGCTTTTTTATGCCAGCTGAGGATCTGGCTCACAGAATTGATCTTGGTGCTTAAGGGAGACACTCTGACGGTGTCCTCTGTTCCTAACTCCTTTAATAGAGAAAGCTTTAGAAAACCTGTTCGGTTTTTTGGTCCCCCCACTAGCTTCCTGCTGTGGAATCCCTTTGGGCGACAGCGTCCTGCTAAGCGGCCTCCTACCAACCCATCACAGCAAGGTTGAAAGGAGACGCTGGTTCGAGTAGGTAGCGATGGCTGTTGCTTTGGAAGGAGCTCTAAGAAATACCCCTCGTGACTGAACACCATCAAAGTACAGGAAAAACAACGAGCCACCTCATTCTTTACTTCTTCAAAGATTTGGGAATGTGGAAACAGCCTATCAGAAGAAACTCTGGTAGGATTATTCAGTTATAATCCCTGTGTATTGTTTCTCCATGTAACATTAGTATTTGCATGCTAATTACTCATTAGAACTGAATTTTCTAGGAAGAAATTTCTAACGAACTTTCCCCTTTTTATTTTTTTCTTTTTTTCCTCTCCAGCGATAATCAACCCATTTAAGCCTATATGCCAGACAATAACCTAAAGATGTTATATGAAAAATAAATTACCACCTCAAGTAGCTTCTGTAGGGTATTTGCAAAATGCCAGTTCCAGAAGGGCCACGGGATTATTGATTTAAGTTAACTGGCTGCAGATGATATAATTATGAATTGTACAAGAAGCCATTGTCACAAGATATAGATTGAAATTGTGGTATTTTCTGGTTATGTGAGCATAATCCATTCAAAAATCTTCAATATCACAGTGGCAATAATTCATGTTTTCTATGGAGTTTATTGATGCTTTTACCAAGAGAGGCTTCAATGCTATTTACAGCACTTGAACCAATGCTGCATTTTCTGAACCATAGACTTGGCTGGCTCCTGGAGCACTTGAAGTGAGATAAGCACTGCAGCAAAGGGCTACATTATTTTTCATGGAAGAAAGAGTGAAAATGGCATTTCCAGTGCCTAGTACCTGGCATAACCTAGAGGTCAGGTTTGGTGGCATTGCTCACGTTGGGTTGACCGTAGGGATTTAGATTCTGTAAATTGCACAGTCCTGAAATTACTGCGAGAATTCTCATGACTTCAGCTAATTTGTTATTTTCCTTCAAGGCTGCACGGAGGGAGGTAAAGACTGCTGTGTGTGTGGGTGCACACACGTGCTTTAAAACTACTGGGTTCTGGAGTGAAGTTTTTTTAGAAACATTGATTCCCTCTTTCAGATGGAAATTTTGTAGTCTATCTTTAATGTAAGAATTTCCTTTTTGCCGCTGTTTTGATGTTCTGGCAGCTCCTCCATGCCCACTTGATGAGCTGGGTCCCACGATGGTGGGCTCCTGTGAGTGGAGGACAGTGAAGCTTGTTCTTTGTTAAAAAGATTCTGCAGACCAAGTAATTCTCTACCTGAAAAGATAATGCATTTATTTCAAACTCCTCTTCCTAGTTTGTGTTGCATGTCGTATGATAAATGAATGCAAAGAAAAGTAATCTGGCATCTATGGAAAAGTTCTTATCTTTGGTTTAGGATTTTTTTGTGTGAATTTATGTATTCCTTACATGCCTTTGTTTAGGTACAAGCATTTCATCATGGCTGTTTTGTATCAAGTCTTTCCCCCGCAACAAGCTTTGTACTTCAGCTCCTACAGATTGACAATAATGGGAAGAAAAGAAGACTTCAAAGAATATCTAAAGTTTTTAAAAAGGTGCAGCTCAGATTACCAGTGATTGGCATCTGTTGCCTCCACAATGAGTGCATTTGCTTGCTGTCATGTCTTAACCTTTTCACCCATTTCAATTTTCTTTGAACTAATGGAAAGAATTTAAAGTAACTGCTTGTGTTTTGGACAAACTAACTATTGTGTGCATTTAGGCTTTTTTTCTAAATTTGTAAATTGGTTTAAACTTAATGCTTTCCTGTTGTATAGACCTTCACACACTGTTCTACCTGGGAGGCTAATTCATCATTTGAAGAATACACATACAGGTATATATAAAACTACATTAACCAAGGAGTATCAGTTTGAGGGTCAGAAATTCACATGTATCAGTAAGATATATAAATCTACCCATTTACTAAATATGCCTATAATCTTTTCAAATCTCATTTAACCTTTTTTGCTTGAGCTATTTTATATACTTAAGCATATACTTTAAATAATCAGTAGAAAGGCTACTCTTTACAGTCATAAAACCAGAGTCCCCTCAATTTGTGACAAAGTATTCTCCCAGAGCTAAACATCTCACTTCACTAATAATTTAATTCTAAGCTCTCAATTAGCTTAAGACCGCTAATAAAATAAAGGTTAAATCAATTAATTATTTTCTATAGTTATTTCATGTATATTTTGGAAAAGTTACAATGCAAGTAAAATTCTATGATTGGATACTAATAAAGACAAGATTTAATTCTCAGAAATATTCTGAAAAATTCAAAGGATTAGATATTCCTGAGCATTTAACTCCAAGGATTCCTGATTAGAGGTGTTTTCCCCCCCCCCATCACTTTTTAAAAAGCTCTTAAGCAATCTATTTTTGGATGCAGGGTTTTCACAAATAGAGCTACATACAGCTACTAGCTTTGTTACAAATCAGTAATGACTAAAATCAGTTCTCTTGCAGAATAATGGCCCATTTGCAAGACACTACTATTTTCTTCTCCAAATATCATCTCCATGGTAGGATAAGTTAGCAGTTCTCCTATCCAAATGCTGCTAGGGATATTCCCTGACCTGCAGATGATTGCATGTCCGAGGCAGGAGAGGATGCGACATGAGAGGCAAGGGCACCAGCTGCCATCTCCTGGCTCTTGCTCCAGGGTGCTGCAGGCTCTGCTGCCAGAGGAGGCTGCTGAGCCCCACAAAACCCAGCAAGGTCCCGGGAGCAACAGAGGCTATGGAAAGTTGGAGAGCAGACAAATTGCAGATTCCCCAGTTTAAACATCTTCTATGCACTGCAACTTGATGTATTTGTAGATAGTTTAATTGGTATCACGGGCTTTTATCAGGACATCATCTGTTATCCAGCTCCCATACAATTCATTAACTCCAAAAAAGTGAAATCAAGTGTTTGAACACTGAAGTGACAGACTATATCAAGTTAAATACATTGAGGACTATTAATATAGCATATACCAGAAGGACACCTATGGATATCAATCATTAACCAGCACCGTTTTCCCAAAACACAGATTTCCCAATGGCTTATTTCCCTCCTGTGACACTGGCACTTACACACCACAGGCGCTGCAGGATTTCAGCACTGCCAAGGTCAGGCTGTCCCCTCGCTCCATCCAGACCACTGGCAGTAGACCGAGGAAAAATGACCAACCCTCAGAAATGCAGAGGTCAGCTCCTGGCTGGAGCGGCGCCAGTGTACACCACTGCTGGCACCGAGCCTGCTGGCACACGCTCTGCCAGGGTAAGAAAACAGTTTAAGATGGCTTGATTTAAAGGCAGACAAAATTAAGTATTAAAGCAGGAACAACAGGGTTCTTTGTGAATGGAAAAATGCTTTTTCCCCCCCTTCAGTGTTGGCAGATTAGTCCCAGATTTTCCTGCCCTTTTTTCCGCCCCCCCTCTCCTGAATTCCGTTTCCAAAACTATTCAAAGGACTGGAATTTAGGCAAAACTTTAGCTACGACTATGCTACAGGCCTGTCTGGCATTATGAAATAAAATGTTGCATTTTCTCAAAGCAACCTCTTCTTTCAAAACAGAGCTCGAGGAATACCTGGCAAGGAGCTACAGAAGCACATACTATTGCTGCCAACTTCAGCTTGTTCTTTTCTTGCATGTTTCCCTTTGCCATACTCCACTTAATGTTTCCAGCATTCATCTTTTTCTTGTCTTTCACTTCCATTCCCTTCCCCCATTTCTTGCTTGCTCCTTCCCTTTTAATTATTCCCTTCCCTCACTTCCTAATATTACTTTTACTCTCAGTTTCTAAACATTTGTGCATTAGTCTTTTTCATCTAGTTCTTTGCAGAGAGTTTAGGGACTCATATTTGGGGCAGAGTGGATTTATATCCAAGAAATTCTGAATAAAAATCTGCTAAACCAGTTGAAAAGTATGAAGATGCAGTTTTCTTTAAAAGCAACAATAACATTTAGTTTAAATTGTTCCCAGATGTATCATCTAGAAAGACTGAAGGCTATAAAAATGACAGCAGTTGCAAGTGCTGCATAATTTATATAGTAGTTTATCATTCCTTCCCCAAATGATTGTCAATAACTGCAACTGAGTCCTGGCAATCATTCTGCATGCATTTATCACACAAAATAATGAGAGCAGCAATAGACCATTCTGAAAGCTGAAAATTCTACTGCAAAGCACTCATGAAATGTTCACACCCATTCCTGCTGTATCAAGATTTATATTCAAACATTTATAAAAAGCTACTTTGTTCAATTGATGTAATCAGTCACCTCCAAGATGCTGGTAATTACAGTCTATATTTACTACTTGGTGTTTGCTAGAATTGGTAACTGCAGACTTTCAAACCAGGAGTTCCCCCAGTCATGTTATTTAGAGGTGACAATAGCAGTTACAGATTTCTCCTCTTCTCCTCCCCCCTCCCAAGTTATGTATCTTGAATTCCTACAGATAAAATCTGTTTCCAGTTGACTTTCTGCTCCAGGTAACTACTAAGATGACTAAACAGAAAAAGGCAGCAGAAAACAAGTAGTAACAAAAGAAATCCTGCAAAATCCCTTAATGTTACCTTTCCAAATGCCATCCTCAAGACATTTCTCACCTAAACCTGATCATACTCCTCCCACCTCAGTTCCTCTAAATGTCCTAGCTCAAGAGTGATTTGGGACATCTGCCAAAAAACCAACACAAGAATAAGAATGACGGACCTTTTAGCCTAGAGTCGGAAACTCTAAAACAAATGATGGCCAACCTACCTTGCTTAAAAGCTAGCATGTGTTAATTTAACTCTACTACTGGATGGTAATTCAGGACCAAGCAGACCATGACCAGCTGAATCCCTTCAAAGATCATCTCCTTATAAATAAGGAGATGCAAGTCTGAAACTCAAAAGCTCAGTCTACTACTCAGTTTCTTAACAAAATCCCCAAAATAAGGATTAAGGATTAATTGCATATTTACTTAGCCTCCCAATTTATGCCATCTATAGGGCTTCCCTCCTCCTTTGCAGAGGAGGTGAAGCACAAAGATCATTTCTCAGATGATGCAGTAGAATGCTGTGATTTGTTGCTATGTGACCATGAGGCCTACGGCCTTCTTCTAACTGAAGAGGTGACGTTGTATGGAAGCTTTACAGTGCTTTACAGGATTGCATTCACCTCCCTCTCACTTGCCACAACCTAGCCTTAGCATCTGTCTAACACTTCTCCACTTCCAAAGTGGTCTTTGCATTTTTATCAACATGGCATTTAGGCAATATCATGGAAATGGAACAACAAATGTCATTCTTCCAAATTTAAATCAATATTCAGGGAAACAGAAATAGGAGCCTGTCCAAGGCAATGCAGATGTCCACAGTAAAGAGCCTCAAAGGCAGCTAAGGAATGCATCAGCTTTAGCTATACTGATGAGGGCATGAAAATACTGAGTTTGACTGCAACATATCCCTTAACTGTTCATATACCTAGCATTCCTCACGTGAGCATAACCACACTCATGATAACCAACATATGACAAATTGCCTTAAGGTTCTCCAATTTTCTTGGAGATAACATGTTGTTTGAATTCTATGGAACTTACTTAACCCCATAAAACCTTTATCATACAGTTTTGTTGTTATCACATTCCAGGGTAGGTTTTGCACTTCTTAAAAAGGCAGAAGCAC
>JAVCKT010010196.1:7222-17635 GCA_032273925.1 Rhynchotus rufescens | reverse complement strand
CCGGGCAGGCGCAGGCGGCGCGGCCCCGCGGCGCTGCCCCATGCTCTTGCGGGGGCCGTGGGGCAGGCGCGGCGTGGGCGGCGCGGCGCTGTCCCCCCTGCGCGCCCTCCGCACTAGGATGTTGCGGCAGGTGCTGCACAGGGGGCTGGGCACGTCCTTCTCGCGGCTCGGGCACTTCGTGGCGAGCCACCCGGTGTTCTTCGCCTCGGCGCCCGTGCTCATCTCCATCCTGCTGGGCGCCAGCTTCAGCCGCTACCAGGTGGAGGAGAGCGTGGAGCACCTGCTGGCGCCCGCGCACAGCCTCGCCAAGATCGAGCGCAGCCTCGTCAACAGCCTCTTCCCCGTGAACCGCTCCAAGCACCGGCTCTACTCGGACCTGCAGACGCCCGGCCGCTACGGCCGGGTCATCATCACCTCCTTCCGCAAGGCCAACATGCTGGACCAGCACCACACCGATCTCATCCTCAAGGTAACCGCGCCGCGGCCCCGCATCCCGGCGCCCGCCCGGCCTCCGCATGCATCCGTAGGGAGCGGTGTGCGCTGGGCACCGTGCCTGCCGGCCTGCCAGCGGCAGCGAAGTCGCATCCCCGCAACAGTTGGGATAACTGCCGTCTTTTCCCCCTTCTTTTTTAAGGGAGATCTGAAACCTTTCTCTCCCCCCCTCACTCCCTCCGACAAAGCCACAGCAGAAGGGGATGTGCTTTCTCTTGCTGTTGCTACATTTTCTCTTGTTATTAATATTATTGCTTTGGGTGAGCGAGGACCGCAGGCTGTTCGCTGTCAGAACAGTTTTCCTGGCCCCCCTGCACTCATCTCGCAGTCATGCTCCCGAGTTAAGGCGGCTCAAGGATGGGGTGGTTGCTAAACTCCAACTCCACGAGCAGTTAAGCAGCTCCTGGCCGAGCTGGTGGGAGCGTTTTGGGGGACGCTGCGTGTTGGCCACGCTTCTGCCTAGCGCAGGCTGGCACAAAAGCACCTTTTCCATGACTCCCGAAGGCGAATGCCGTGAGTCAGTTTTTAGCGGGCAGTATTTTTCCCCCCCCTCCCCTTCCAGCCCACTGCAAAAGAAACGCTGCTTTCAGACGGCGGCAGGTTGGAGGAGTGGTGCAGGTTGTTTCGTGATGAGGCGCCGCTTCGAGTTGTGCGTGCGCCGGGCACCTGGGCAGCGTGGGGCACGTCGGCGAGGACCGCACAGGACAGCGCACGGCACCGCGTAACATGTCGGGCACCCGGATTTCTCGGGGCTGGCCTCGCAGTTTGCACCGCGGCAGCTTTGAGCGTGCGGTGGAGGGAAAACAGGGGGCTCAGATGCAAAAATGGCACGTTCGGAGGGTCGAGGCATGAAGGGAAAGGGGGGAACACTTGCAAACATCCAGAGGTGTGGCTGCCTGGCTTTGCGCACCTTCCCTCGGCACTGAGCAGCTCCAGAGAGGAGGGCTGCACGTTTGCACCGTGCCCTTTCGGAAGCCCAAGGGACTCCGTGATGCTTGTGATGCTTTTCCTTTCTTTTTTTTTTTTTTTTTTTTTTTTTTTTTTTTTTTTTTTTTTTTTTTTTTGTCTTTTCCCCCTGAATGTCAAACTGTCAGACCACACAAAAGGCAATGTTAATACCTCTCAGTTGTGAGGTCTCTTCTAAAGTGAGAAGGCAGATGCAAATAGCTGTTCCAAGGGACTCTGGGGAGCTCTCGCTCTTTCTGCCGAGCACGGAAATAACTGTTACAAAGCATTTCTTTTTACTGTGTTTCCACTGTAGCCCTGTACAGAGCGATAGTAAAGAGCCACTCAGTATTTTCTATTTTCCCTTTTTTTCCTTTTGACGTGTTACCCAGTGGTAATCAGCAAACAGACTTAATGAGCATAGACTCACTACGTACAGTAGCAGGAATGTTACTGGCGAATGAGAGAACTCCAGAGAGACGACTTTCATTCCTTCATTTTCTCGTACCGTGAACTGCATTTGCAGCCAGTATGTGCACATTTACTCAGTCATAGGATAATAATGGTAATGGATTTTTTCCCTGGACTGCTTTCTCTAGAGATCTGTAGTTTTATCAATAGCATAGTGACACAAAAATAAATGTTCCTCTGAATCTTTCCACAAGCAAACTTATGCAAAAGATTTCTTACATCAATTACAACAACAACAAAAAAAAGCTGTAACTTGGAAAGTTTTGTCAGGATTTAACACTGCTTCATTTTTAGTAGATAGAATTTGCAAGAAAAAAAAGATTATTTTTCATTTGGGGCGATAAGGAAACACCATTACCATTTGAGTGTTTGCTTACTGTTAATCTGACATTGTCAGGCCTATTTGATGCATTATTTCCAACTCTTATCTAATTAATTCCAGTATGTCTTGTGCAGAGTGATTATGTCTCTGTCTTAATTATTTCTCTGTCTGTGGGTAGAGCCGGGCTCAGCCAGCTGCCTCAGGGACCCCGTGGATGGCACAGTGGGTCAAAACACCAGACTAGGAAAGGGAGCAGCCAGGTTTCAATATTATTATATACGTGGTGACACAGGGCTACATCATTCTGTGCCAGCAGCATGAGCGAGAAAAGGAGAAGGGGAATGGTCTGTCCCTCAAGGTTTACATATCCGTATGCGTATCATATGCTCCTGTTATGCTGTCCATGCAGGACAGAAGAAGGTAGCAAAGAGACCTGAAAAGTGTCCTGGGCCAGTCAATGCAAAGTGCTTTGCTTGTAAATAAGTGTTCTGAGCGAGCGTCATCACCATCGCAGCTACATTCCCGTCTATGCTGCCGTGCAGGTACAGCGAGGGCAGGCTCCATATGGCAGCATGTATGCCCCTTTCCTTTTCCGAAGAAGGACAACCTCGCCAAGGAAGAGATTCTGCTATAGAAGAGGCGTCAGGTTGAACGCTGCCTCCTCCCATGTGGCTGTTGCTGCATCTGCACCTGCTGGCAGGAGGCACCCGGAGAGTGGCCCTGGTGGCATCTCTGCGAGCTTTCCTCCCCCACTGTATCCACCTCACCAGTCAAGGAGACCCACGAGTGCCTCCCTAGTCTCGTGGTAAGGGGAAGAAGGAGCTTTCTGCCTGGTTTCAGCAGCATGGGAGGTGAGCTGCTCTTACCCTAACCCGAGTAATGAGGCACAAAGTTTTGCAGTCCGAGCAGTTGGAATTGAAACGAGCATGCTGCTGTCAGAAGCTAATAACTCTAAGATCCCAATTAATTATTTAACTAATAAAGTGATAACTTCTTTGGTGGCTTCTCTAAAAAGCTCTGGTTGACTTAGTGCAATTCCTAGCAGGCACATTTTCAGCCAGAGGAATTATTTTTTACCACTTGAGCGGCTGGCTGGGGAGAGGTTTAGGAAAGAGATCAGCCTCCCGCCTGTCTCGGGCCCAACTTTCAGGCCAGGCTCCCCACGCAGGAGATGCCGTGGGGCTCCCTGCTGACAGCATGCATATGTTAGCACCACGTTGGCTGCTCACACGTCGGTGGCGGATTTTGCTGGATGTACAAGCTGCTCCGCGCAAGTTCTCCCCTGCTAATTAGCAGGGAGGCATGTGGCTGCCTTATATGTAATAGTTCTGACTTGAGGAGGATGCCGACTACCCTTTTTGGTGCAGCGCTTGGTCTCCATCCATAGTTCTCGTACCTCTTAACCATAAACACTTAAAGCCTCTCTGCGCCTGCGGTCCATTGCATTTCCAGCTCACATCGTCATTTGCAGAAGAAAGGAAAGGGAAAAACCTAAGCCAATCCTAAACTGAGCCGGCCTAAAGCTCTGCGGAGTGGCAGGTATGCAGGGGATGTATCCCAAGACCGGATTGCTCTGGGAAGGCAATGATGGCATCTGCTGTCTGTTGTAGCTGCTCCCTGGCTGAGCACAGGGCACTGGCACCCTGCACTGTCAGAGCAGGATTTCACTCTTGAGAGAGAGATGAAATAAAAGCACCTAGCTGAAGAAAGTGTGGGTTTTTTCACCTCTGAATTTAAAGAAGCAGTTGGAGAAACAAAAATAATTTGGATATTTGGTACGGAACGTCATGCAAAAGTTCAGATGCTTATGTAAATCCTGTACAAATCATTTAAGCCTAGAATCAAACCTAAAAATAGTATGAGCGCAGCCCCATCCCATTCCACTGTGATATTTCCACTTGCAGCTTAGAAACTTGAAAGGTTAAAGGCATATAGACTTGCTGGAAACACAGACATAGCTAGATTTCTTTAAGCCTCAGAAAGAAATTTATTCTGATTTAGCCGGAATTTGAGACACCTATCTTTATGAGCCTGCCTGTTCATTCCTCCATAATTACAGTGAGTTAACTGTAATATACTTTAGCAGACTTTTTATTTAAACTTCCTTTTTGCAGAAGAAAATCTCCTCTTCCTCTTGCATTCTCATATTTATGACATATTAACACTATATTAATACTTATTGCCAGAAAAGTCTATTAAAGCAACAAGACACAAAGATGAAAAGGGAATAAAATGTAGTGTTCCTTACTGCAAGGGAATGTATTCACAGTTTGACAGGGAAATTCTATAGATGTAGGGGATTTGGTTTTGTGGGTTTTTTTAAGTTTGTTTTTTTTTTTTTTTTTTAAGAAGCTTGTCCTAACTGCAGATTCTCAGAGGCAGGGCTTGTGCATTGCCCCTCTCCTATAAGCCATCAGTGGATCGAGATAAATGCCTGAATACCTACTTGCATATACAAGCAAGCGGTCAGATTCAATATTTATGCAAAGAATGCATTTATTTAAGAATGGCACAACTTCTGATTAATGCAAAACTAAATGATTTAACTTCAGAATTTTGTAGCCATTGTACTTGTTTAGGCTTTATTTCTTCTGCCCGCTTTTTAATAATTATTATATCTGTGTAAACGCACATGCTCACATGGTCTCTGTTGTCACCACTGTCATCTCATATTTTCTCATTCATTCTTGCCATGCAGAGAAAGTCACAGAGGAAATAACTGTAGTTGTATTCCCTTGTTTGTGGCGCTTCCCATCACTTTTCTAGACCAGCTTGGCATGTATTTGCAAAGTCTGCAGAGCCACTATTTTTTGGGCTCAGCTGCAAAGTAGATCTGTAGTGGTTTGGGCCAGTGGCAGGGACCGATATTTCACAACTTAGGCTACCTCAAAATGCCAGCACAGACACAAGCAGTAGCTCTAGCCAGGGACATAGAGTTGATTTTCACCTTCTCCACATAGCTCACACACTCGTAGCACTCCCAGACAAGTAGACAAGTGAGCAAATGTTGAATTTCTGTTGGAAAATGAAGGATGAAGTCATGTCTTGAGAGCCAGGCTGGAAGATGAGGGGAAGAGCCCTACTGGAAGCAAAACAAGGGTGTGAAAGCAGCACAAGCGCGAGCCTGTTGTCATAGCAGCACAAAGCTGCAGGGCTGAGATGTATCTTAGGCAAAAACAGATAAGAATTAAGATACGCAGGTAAGATGAGGGGAGGAAGGGGAATAAACAGCGTACTGGAAGGAAACGCACGCGGAAACCCCGTCGTCTCTCCAAGGGAACGGCTGTGGTGTCGGCGGGAGCTCACAGGATCCCGTGGGGCTGGAGCAGAATTCATCAGAGCTGGCCTCCTGCTCTGAGGTGAAGCTTCCTTGGAGGAGGCTTTGCCACCTTCCCAGGCCTCCTGGAAAGTTTTCCATGGAGTTGGAAGATCCTCTTGGAGAATTCTGGGCAGTGACATCCAGCAGCAGGACTGATGTGAGATCAGCAACAAAAATCAAGTTTTTGTCTTGATTCCAGTCATAAAACATGAGTCTTGGATTCACGTCCTGAGCTCCCCAGTGGGATTTCAACTGCCTCTGCATCGTGTCCTGGAGCAGGAGCTCTGAAAACTTTCTGGCCAAACTGGAGTGTCTTTAGCTCGATTAAACAAACCTGGAGGGAATTATCAGGGTGATGGTTACAATGCAGACCAGGGTGACTGGAAAATTCTTTCCGCTTTGGAGAAACAGCCACATATCAAGCAATTTTCTGTCAAGAAAGTCGATGGAAATATAAATGCACACACATCTGCCAACATCCTTGCTCAAGCACTAAGAGTGGGTCCTATGTTGAGGATTGCATTTTACACTTTGTTTTTTTACATTCTGTTTACGTTAAAAATCGTTTGAAAAAATATATATATAACTGTGTTATTCGCAGACGAAGCCAATTGTAAAAATATAGCTTAAATAAGTAGCATCTTTTAGAAACTGGAGTGCAATGAGGAAATCCACGTGTGGGGCCTGCTGGGGCCTGGCAGCGCGCCGGGCTCCTCGCCGCGCGCCCTCCAGCTGCAGTTTCTCATGTCGTGCCCGGAGCCGTCGCGAGGCGCTGGCTCCGCTGCACACGCCGTCTCCGTCCTGCCGCCAGCACGGCTTGTTCCGGACACCACAGCCCGGCTCGAACCCGTGGCCTGGGCGCGGGGTGGCTCTGCCGAGAGCAGCGCCCAGGCCTCCTGAAAGGCCTCCTTTGCCTGCCCGTGTCTGCAGAGTGTGCAGAGGATTTTCCTTGGGGAATTAAGCTGGGAGCCGGGCAAGTCTTTTTCCTCATATAACCATTTTGCTTTTTGACTGAGGCAGCCTCTTGAAGTGAATAAAAAAGCACTCTGCAAGGATAGCACATGCCAAAGATTACTGAGATCATAGGACAAGAGGAGAAGTTTATAACAATCCGATAAAAGCTCTTCCTTCTTCTCGTTTTCTTTGGCATAAGTTACCTGCAAAGATTATCAAAACAGTAAACCAGCTTCACAGAAAAAAATAAAGCTTAAATTTACTTTGTTGTCTTCCAACTGAAAAGCTAGAAAGCAGGAGCCGAAAATAGTCAGGAGTTTTTAAACATTAATTCATAATGAGTTCATTTTGCTTTGCTTTATTTTTGAGCCTTCTCAGGCTTTCCTCCATAGGCTTTCCTCCATAACCATGAGACCATGAGATAGACATTTCTTTCGCTAATGAAAGGTGCTGAAGGGGAAAAAAAATCCCCACACGATACTTCAGGCTCTAGAGCTCAAAGAAATACCAGACTTAGTGAAAATGACAGTAAAATTTTAAGAGTTGGTACCACTGACTCAAATAAAGATCATTTTTAATACCAGTCATAAGACACAGACTGCAAGACTAAAGAGAGTCAAATTATAGTAAAAAAAAATGCAGTGTAATGTGGCATTGCAAAGATCTGACTCTCACAAGTAAAACGTGTCTCTGTAGGTGCCACATCATTTGCAACACAGGAAGAGATACTTACATTTAGCCAGCTTTATCTATTTGGCTCTTCATCGACTATATGTCAAGTAACAAAGCATAGTCGAGTCCTTATGATGAGTAATGTCACCTATAAAACACTGTACGTCACTGCTCAACAGCAAAACCAAACACATTTTTGCACTGTAATAACCACAAGCTGGCTTCATGCCTCCTTAATGTTGGAGGTGTTGGTGGTGGCTCTACCGTGATCCTGCTCCCAGGGGAGTTGAACCATCTTTCCCAGGCCTGGGAGACGAGCTGGGTGAAACCTGGGCGCCCTGTTGAAGGCAGCTGCTCCCTCACCACACAGGAGCAAACTGCTTCTGCTGGCAAAGGGAGCCTCTGTTGGGCACAAATCTCCATTTCTGGTGCTCCAGTCCTCGTCCTGTTTGACTGTAGCTTTGATCCTGGTAGCAGATTATATAATGTGGGCTTAAAGGATTTCTGGGATTGGACCATTTTGCAAATGAATCAGCATTTTCTAAGCCCTCCCTGCTGGGATGGGATCTGTTTGCTTTGCAGGAGTGCTGCAGAGTTTTCTTGTTTCCTTATTGATGGGGAAAAAAAAAAAAAAAGATGGTGCATGCTCAGTTTTTAATTAAAGGCAGGACTTTCAGACAAAAGGAAGGAGCAGGAAGTTTTCCTGGCCTTTTCTTTTTTTGTGGCTCCCTGGCTATTTCGAATGGCTAGAGGATAAAACCAAGATTTCTGCCCTGAGGATGGAGCTCAAAGCGCAACCCGGTGCCTTTGGCCCTGCTGTCGGTGCCGCAGGTAGCACAGCGCTCACTGGAAGGGCCCTCCTGTCGAGCCCAGTGCAGGGCTTTGCAGTGGCCGGAGAGCCAAGGCAGGGAACCCGGCAGCCCTGGCTCTCCGTGTCCCCCTTCCTGCGTTTCTGGCAGGGGCGGGAGTAGCAGTGGCCAAAAACAGCTTTACAAAACCTGTGCAGCGGAGGCGTGCGGAAGCCCCGGGGCAAGCGGTTTAGCCCAGGATCAGTGAAAGGATTCTGCGTTTTGCTTCTTGGCATCCCCTCCTGGGCCCACAGGCCAAGCACTGACAAGGCTAAACGTGAGGGAGGTTTAGCCGCCCCTCGCCTACGGCTACATCACAGACCGAAGCAGGGATGGTGTGAAATGCAAGGAGCTCTCACCGGGAGGCTCCTTGCACCAGGGATTTATCACCCAGGTGAAGCCACCTTCGGTCTGTCAGAAGTAAATAAATCAGTGAGCATGGGACTTAGGGTAAGCAACGGCCCGGTCCAAGAGGCTGTCGAATGCGAGTGGTAAGCAGGCTGAAGGAGGAGAAAGTGCTGCCCTTTATAGACACCCCCAGCATGGCGTGGGATAGGGATAAGGACCGTTTTCAGAAGGGAAAGGGGAATTGCAGGGAACTGCAAGTGTTGGTCACTGTTTAAATGTGGATCAAAGGGCAATAGGTGCTTGTTATTATCTCATCACTGATCCCTTTCAGAAAAAGGCCAGAAACAAGAGGCCCTCCCAGCAAGTGAGCTGGGCCAGTGCTGTCAGTTCTCCTGCGGCAGGGACTCGTACTTCAGCAATAAACTGCACCGTTAGCTAACTGGAAAAGGTGCAAGCAGTGAGCAAGCAGTACATGTCTCCTGTCAAGAAAAACTATTTGTGTAGTTTTTACTATCCTATTAATTCTCCCTTTCTCTCCTTTACTCCTATTAGTAGTATTGCTACAGATAAGAAAACAGCTGGATAAAGGAAAATCTGGTGGTCTATCATTGCTCCAGTGATGGGGGTCAGATTTGTTTGGAATGTGGTTACTTGCCATTAAACTGCAACCCTAAGGTAAAAGATGTTAATGTTGTCTGCATCAGACAACGGTCTTTACCATCTGCTAGCAAACTCAAGTTTCATCTTGATGTATCATAGCCAAACCAAATTGTAGACTGTGTAAGCCACTAAATTCATGCCACATATTCTTAAAACCTCTTAAACCTTGTGGGTTCCCTAGGACCTCGTCACCTGCAAGGAGGGCTGTGGATTCATGGTTTAGGTGTGAAAGCCTGCATGCACTTTTGCAGCTCAATCCAGCACGACAGGGGAGCTGGGAGAGCCCATCCCATGGGACATGGGTTTGCTGGGTGAGGAGGCAGCAGACCAGGCGCACCGGGGCGGATACAGACGAGCGAAGGGAAGGAGTCTGCGACGATGCTGCAGACCTTTGCAAAACGCACGGAGGCACCAGTGGCGGGTTTCCTGGCGCGTGGTCTGAAGCAGCAAGCTGCAGGCAA
This sequence comes from Rhynchotus rufescens, assembly GCA_032273925.1. Taxonomy (NCBI): domain Eukaryota; kingdom Metazoa; phylum Chordata; class Aves; order Tinamiformes; family Tinamidae; genus Rhynchotus; species Rhynchotus rufescens. The sequence goes on along the minus strand of JAVCKT010010196.1, from coordinate 8,143 downwards.
AGGACGCGTTTGCCGTGAGGATGGAAGTGTGAGTCAGCCCTCCGCGGCTGCCGCCTCCGGCACGGTGCACAGTGCTTGGCGCGCTCCGGTGGCACCGAGGGCACGGGGGCCCTTCGTCCTCCTTGGCTGCTCATTCCCGATCCTGGGCCAAACGGGGGCCCCGGTTGCTGCATCCAGCCCATCTGCCTGGCCCAGGAGCCTCCGGCCCCGCGGCTGTGCCGCAGCGTCACACCGCGCTGCCACGGCAGAGCTCCTTCCTGAATCCAAAACGGGAGTTTCCGAGAAGAAATGAGTATTTTAAGTATGACATTTAGCTTCTAGCCTTTCGCTGAAGATAAAATAGCAGCTGTGACAGATTGGGTTATTTTATAAGCTAAATATTAGAAGAATGTGCCTCAGTTATAGAAGGAAATGAATGCAGCAGTGAGGCAGAGTAGGTAAAAAGCAGCACACCTTGTTTGATGAAACTTGGGTGATGGTTTCTTTTCTTCTGCATTATGTCCTTTCTGGAGGAGCTGCATTGTTAATCTAATACAGGCAGTAAATTCCTTCTATTGCTGCTGGTTGTCCTCAGCCACACTTCTTAACGTGGCATTTGATTTTACGACCTTTGTCTATGAAATAAATTTGGGAGCTGCCTTTGTAATAAATTTAAAATCAGATATCTGCCTCCAATATCAGTAAATCGGGACATTTCCTGAAACTATAACACCCGTTTGAAGCTCAGGCTCCCAGAACAGCTCTTGCAAAGCATAGCTTTGCAGAGACAACCTGGAAGGATGTCCAGAAGAATTCCCCACACTGGCTCATTTCTCTGGCATGTGCTTGGATCTCTTCATTTATTTTGTTTTAGAAGAAAATAAGTTGTGCAAGAATGTTTGAGCTGTTGCACAGACAGCTATTTGTGCTCGCTTCATGAAG
>JAVCKT010010195.1:0-14035 GCA_032273925.1 Rhynchotus rufescens | reverse complement strand
GAAAAGCAGCCAAATTAGCTGCCATACCCTGATCCTAATAGCCTAGATAAAATATTAAAATAAATCCTAACCAAAGAGAGGCTCTCAGCAATGGTACAACATTTTGCTTTCTAGCCGAGGTAAAAATAACATGTAATCATTTAATAAAATTTCTTCAAATAAACTTCATTTTGAGATAATGACTTCCAGATGGATGAAGGTTTATAAACATCTCTGCCACACGATATGTTCCCACTGGGTAATGAAGGGAGCAAGAAAGTGATTCAGTCACTAAGTCTATACTAGTAAATTAAACATGACCGGCACTGATCTTTATCCCTGAAGCCAAATGGCAAGGAAGAGCTTGTGTCCACACTGCTGTTCTTTCTTGCTGTGCAAAACCAGGTGGTTGCATCCAGACTACCTGTTGGGAATGGTCCTGGCTTATGTTGTCTCCTGAGCCGTGCCTGGGACATGTCCATGAAGCAGTCCAGTGGTCCAGGCCCAATTCCCCCAAATTATAGCATAGAGTGCTGGTTTCCTGTGCCTGGGAACACTCTCAGGTGTTGTTTGATTTACCAATATAGACTAAGAAGAACATTTTTGAGTACTCCACATTGCTTTCTGTACCAATCAATATCCTCCTTGAAACTATTTTGGAAGCTCATCTAAAGCATCAGAGCTAGACTGTTGAAACCCTCTTTGAAATTATGGAAGCAGACGTGGAGCTTCAAGTCACAGATGGTCATATCCAGGGTTGGTTTTGTGCCTGGCTGGCCAAACGTGGCAAGCAGGAACCTATTCAAGATGTCCATGCTGTTCATCGGCTAATGGCCCAGCACCTTTTTGGATGAAATATTAGCCTAAAGCTCATTGCAGCCAAAGCTGCTAGTCAGGATGTCAGTGCTACACATGTATTTGATTGCTTTGCTGGACTGGGGCCCTGCCGAATCAGCGCTAAGAATGTGAAAGGAACAATGGCACTTCACGTTTAGTGTGGAGAATTTTGAATGTTATTAATTATTTTTCGCTTTCCTGGTTAGCATTAAGAGACAGAGGACTGAAATAAATCCAGGCAGAAATCAGCCATAGTTATTAGTGTCTTGAATCTTTGCCTTTTAAGCTTTAGTCTGTTAAAAAAGCAAAAGGGCAAAAAAGAAAAGAGTTAGATAATGTTTCATATCATATTCCCCGAGGTGTGTGGTATTTTAGATAAATAACCTGGGTTGAGTCCAGGGTTATTTATTTCTCTTTAAATATTGAGTATTTTTTTCATGTTTACAAGGGATTGTTGATTTGTTGTTTCTTTTTGCCTCAGTTTTATCCATAACTCCTACCATGACAGTCTCTCCATAGATCTGGGTGGAATGCAACGTATCTATAGCTAAAATCAAAATGATCCTTAGGGGCAATTGGATTTCATGGATGATCTGATGAAAAACTGGCACGTTTACCTTGTTTGGCTTTTCACCCACCAGACTGAGCGGGAAGTCCTCAGCTTCCATGTCTCCACATCTTGCACAAATTGACCCTTGTGGAGTTGAGACCAGAGGAGTCCTGGTTTCTAGACTCACAAGTCCCTTAAGTCCACACATGTCCAACTTAACAGGTCCTTTGCAGCTCAACAGGCAGACTGCTCTTGGCTTTTTAAGCCAGGAGATGTGGAAGAGATTGAATGATGACCCAAATGAGTTTTCAGGTCTCCAGGGGTTGCATGTTTCAGCAGCCGTGGTGGAGCAGGGCCTTCCAGGGGTGGTCCTTTGCTCTGCTCCACATCAAAACATGAACCCAAGCACATTTCATGACATTCACAGAATCACAGGAAGAAGATGGGGCCGGACCTTGGAACGATACTTTTAACTTTGGAAACAGAGGTGGGTTTTTTTGCAACGAGCTGGGTCTGTTTAACCTAGAGAAGAGAAGACTGAGAGGTGATCTGATCAATATGTGTAAGTACCTGAGGGGAGAATGTAGAGAGGATGGGGCCAAACTCTTCTTGGTGGTGGCCAGTGACAAGACAAGGGGCAATGGGTACAAATTGAAACTCAGGCAATTCCATCTCCATATGAGGAAGAACTTTTTTGCTGTTCCAGAGCCCTGGAACAGGCTGACCAGGTAGGTTGTGGAGTCTCCTTCTTGGAAGATCTTCCAAACCCACCCGGATGCAACTGGCTGGCTGTGCTCTGGGTGTCCCTGCTGGAGCAGGGGGGAATAGATGATCTCTAGAGGTCCCTTCCAACCTTAATCATTCTGTGATTTGTGATTCTATGATTCTGAGTGAATGGGAGATTTTGATTGTAAAGGGCATTATGGTTTGAAGACATCCCTGACTAGGTAGAAAGACATGATGATACTCGATGTGACCCCTCTTGCCATGATTCTGAGCAAAAGATGCTGACAGAAGATGTAGTCAGCACAGAGGTTTGCTGAGAGATCAGAAACTTATTTTGATACTTTAATATAAGCATGAAACAAAGTGAAAGACAAGATATGATAAACTACACAGTCTAATGGGCTATAATGTTGTTGGATGCAGCAGTGTCTGGGAAGGGTTGACTTTCTATCTCCTGAAATGGAGCTAGACCTGAACTTACAGTACCTTCTTGTACAGAATTATGAATATCAAGGTGACCACAGGCTGCAGGGCTGGAGCTCCCATCAAATCCTTCTAATTGAAGAGAGAACAGAGGTTAGGCCATTTGAGCTGGGACAAATGACAGCACAATTCCCAGTCTGGACAGCAGAGCATCACCTGTATCCTGTCCTCCATCATCGTGAAATTCAGGACCATGCACAGATCGTTTCTCAAAACTTCCTTCTTGACTTTAAAAACAGTCATGGATGAGTCTCTGCTGCTGGTTAGGCACCAATGTGTTTCTCATCAGACTGTATTCCAGTAATATTTAGCAACCATCTCATTAAACGTTAAATCCTGTGTGTTTTGCTCTCAAATCCTTTGTGAAAGTATCAGCACTGCGGCTGCCAAGCCGAATGCCAAGTCTTAGCCAGGTGGGAGAAGCCACAAGCATATTGTGCTCTCCTTGAACTCTACATCCCAACAGCACTGTGGAAGTCTTGCTCAACCAGCTTCACATGCCAAAGTCTCCCCATAAGCCTCTCCTTCACCCTCCACTTACACAGCAAATGCTTTTGGATGCCTTCCCAGTTTCATCAGGTCAGTTCTCAGAAGGCTAGAAATCTCTGTTTCCCATATAGTCCCTCCTAAATATAAATAAATATCATCTGTGTTGGAGCTGAGCAGTGAACGTGTGTATGTCCTGTTATAAGTTCATGTTTACATTATTACTGGGAGCAAATTAGGTGGTTTTATGGCTTTATAGATTTGTACAGTTTTCTTGCAAGTCCCATGGTTTTGCAACACAGAATCAATACTGAAATTCCTTTTGAAAAGAGAAGTTGCAAAAATGGACATCAGGCTTGTTCTACTCTGGATTTTTCAGGCAAAAGTTTATCTGTCTTCTACTGCAAGATGTCTTGCATGACAAGGGCTCTTTTTCAAGGTCTTATCTTCAGCTAGCCTATTGGGTGTTACAAGATACCATCCTCCTAACTTGGCATTAGGCTGATGACACTGCTCTGTTGCAAATGCATTCAGTGAACTCCATTTTGTGTGTGTTATGTTGCTCCTCTTGGTCACCAGAGGCTTTACTCTTCCCTATGTGACAGCATTCACATGAAGACATTCCTTAATCAATATACAACCTGCCCAAAGTGCTTTGTAAGGAAGCCAGAGCTGACAGAAGAACAGAATGCTCTTGCTGAATCAGTATGTGGGCCATGTTTATTACTTTTCATTGAACATATTCGTTCTCCTGCCAGGTCTGGGCCAACCCTCTAGCATCGCCAAAGCCAGATAAATAGACAAAAATCTGCATTGAGGTTCCAGAAAGGGGAGAGACCCCTGCAGAGTTTCGTGCTCACTTGCTTTGTTTTTCACCAGTGAACCACCAAGCCCCAGCAATGAACTTTCCATTTGGGAAGGGGCTCAGCCGATCCAGTTTATGCAAGAATCCTTCAGCCTAGGAACTGGTGCGTTTCCTTATCAGAGAAGGGAGGCTGTTGTGCTGTTGCAGAGGTGGTGGAAAGGGGAGAATTGCACTCTGCAGGATTGCCTGTGACCTTCAGTGAGATGAGTGGGGACACTGCGGCTGCTGCTCTTTGTTTTCATCGGAGAGGGTGGGAGCTGATGTTGGTCTTGACGCTCACTGTGCTACCAAAAAGGTCAAAAAGTCACCAGCCAAATTTCACTGGAGATCAGAAGAAAAGTTTCAGCTTCTGAAACATAGATCAACCATTTGAGATCTGCTGTCAGGAGCCAGGTGACAGAGCCTGGAGGGAGGGTATGCATGGCAGAGACAGCATGACCAGGTCATGCTCCAAGAGAGACTTTTATGGCTCTCAGCTAATCTCCCTCTTTCTGGCAAGCTCCAGCTCATGTTACCAGCAGCAGGAGGTGGGAATGGCCGGTAAATGGAGGCTGACTATGGCCCATAAACTGGCTCTTTTGACAGCTTCTCAGCTCCCAGAGCCTATTCCTTGCCCTTTAAAAGGCTGCAAATCAAGGGCAGCCCTTTCTTTAAACAAGTGCCCAAAGCCTTTATCTCTTTGGAAGAGGGAAGCAACCCAAAGCTGCTGGCTCTGCAGTTTATGGACTTGCTATGTGTTTCTCAAGGAAGAAATAAATGGTTTTCATTAGGAAGTTCTGTTGTGTCCAAAATATTCTCTCAAATGAACCCCTAAACTCTTTTTGTGTGTGTGTGTGTGAAAAATTGCTCTTTTTGATGCAACTTCAGAGGGAAAAAATTCTTAGCCTTGCAATTGAATATATGTTCAAAATAAGCATATAAAGGCAGATAAATATCCCTACAGTAGGTGATCACCAGAAGTCTAGGGAATGAAGGGAGGAGGTAATCCTGCTTTACCAGCTTCTAATAAGACCCTCATTTTCATTTTTCCACAGTGCAGATGGTTACCATTCCCACTAATCCAGGGTAGCTTTTCTTGTTCTCTTACTAATGGTGTTTCATAATGTATGTGGAAATCTTCACTGGAGCAGGACGAATGGAAAATTTCAGGAATGATCAGATAAATTCTCATCGAAAAATTATCACAGGGAATGTTAATGAGGTGAAATTTCATGTGAAGAGTTTCATTTGGGGAGAGAAGGTCATTTAATAAGTTAAAACTTTTAGTGCAGACTATTCCTATGCCTTTGCCTGTCTCTATTGCTGGTGCTCCTGCATAAGTCCATTAGTGCCTGTTCATCCCAAACGTCCTCTTGCTTATCCACTGTGCCCATCCAGCCTCAGGATCAGCAAGATTTGCAGCTTGGAAGCCACCATTCCCTGTGCTTTGTTGATTATCTACAGCCTTATTCTGCTTCAGAATAATACTCCCCTCTTCTCATTCCAAGGATTCACCACTGTCACAGCCATGCAGAAAAAAATGGAAGTTACTTCCATGGAAGTTACTCCATTAATTATGCTTGCATCCCTTAGGACCACATTCAAGGTGTAAATGGAAAACTTCACCTAATTTGATATGTCTGCATCTGAGTTAGTAGTTCTAAGGTTTCACTGGGCCCTTTGAGGGGCTAGTTCATCCCATCTCATTTAGGATGAGCAGAAAGGAGCCTGTGTTTCTCACTGCCTCAGAAAGGAGCCAAGCTCAGGTGAAAGCATCTTCCTAGTACCAAATACCTTCAGTCATAGGAGGACAGCTTCTGGAGGAGGGAGGACGTCATAGATGGGTGAGGATAACCTTGAGATGGGTCTATTCCCATGCGGATGCTCAACTCCGTGGACACTGCCATGTCTTACCATGAGGTGAGGGGAGCTTGTGCTCATAGACCTTTGAGCACTGCTGTACTTGCCAACTGTGCTTGATGAGGCTCACGCCATACCTTGAGTTGACTCTATCCCTAGTAAGCTTTAGATCAGATAGGGGAAGGGATGGGGTAGTTGAGCTTTAACGTGTATTGGGAAGCAAAACTGGTGCAATATTCTCATGTCCTTCTTATATGAAGTGACTTACTGAGTATAGCCACTCTGGTCCTTGGGTAGCTTGTGCAACTGCTGCGTAACAGTCAAGTTGGACATGAGTTGCTTCTTGGGAGTAGTCTAACATGGCTGAGATGATGAGAAAGCAAGGATATCTCAGGCTTACAGGCCCTACTCACGAAGTTATATTAATAGTGTTGCATGAGGTCAAAAGAGCACACCACAATTTGGTTTGCACGTCATCACGGGCTCTGTTGGTAACACAGGATGCAGCCCTTGCTTCTGTCCCAGTGTTGACATTGGCTTTCTGTGTGACCCTGGGCTACTTGACTTCAGTGTCTTTATCTATCGGGTTGGGACAATAATGAGTGGCTACCTCACAAGTGGAGTTTACAAGTTTTCCTCCAGCCTTGTTGTCCCAGAAGAGTGTTATGGGGCAATTGGGGTCACTAAGGATCCGATGGAGTTGTTTTTGTGTTTTTCCTTTGCAAGAGTATGGGGCATTATGCCAGGTATCCTGACAAATGTTCCAACTTCCATTCTGACGTTGTGGTGAAAGGGGACATGTCAGTCCCAGAAAATGCATGTTAAGCAAGAAAGAGGAGACTTCTGGGAAAGAACTTTTTTTCTGCAAAATTAGTTTTGCTGAGTTTACAAGGTGTCGAAGGCTATTAATACTGCATGCTTTGGTACCATGAGATTGTAAACAAAGTTTCAATATGACTTTCTACAGAACAATTTATCAGCCTCCATCTTTACCCCTCTGGCTTTTTTCCACCTTTTTCTTTTCTTCCATCCCTCTCATTCTTTTGCTTTGTCTCCTGGATTTATTCCCATTCTCTAGGTTGTCTTATTAATTTTCCCCTTTCTCAAAGAAAAAAACAGGCTTGTGGGCTGGAGACTTTACAACATTCTCTCATAGTCCTGGATTTAAAATGCCTAGCTGGGGGTCTGTAATGTACTGACATGGGAAGACTAGACTTATTATTAAGCTAATAATCTTGGAATTTTTATGAACTACAGAGCTCTGCAGTCATTTCTAACCACATGGCACAGGTTGCTGAGCATTAGCAGCCATTGGTGAAAAGCTACTGTGTCTGGACACTCCAGCTTTGTCAACACCTGGGAGCATGGATGTGAAGACAAGTGAGTGAGATGAGGAAGTGGATGAAGAAAAATGGGATGTGATCAACAGCCCAAGGCATGACCTGCCCTCTTTATTCCAGGCTGGTACCTGGCATGTTGGTGATGTTATATTCCCTAAACTATAACTTGTGTTTTCAACGAATATCTTGAATGAAAAGCATTTGCTAGAAGTTAGCAGGATATCCTGGGAATAACTTCACTGTGTGCTTGTCTTATTCTCCATGTTGGCCACCTTCAGGTACTAATTTAAGACTGATGGTTGACCTGGTTGACCCAACCCAGTGTAACTGTACTGTTCTTATGAAACCCTGAGCTAGTTAAAAAGCATGTCTGCTCTACCACTTAGTTTAACATCTTTTATCAAGATAAAGACTAAAAGCTAGAATTTTCAAACCATGACTTGGTCTTTTCAGGGTGTTTGTGCAGTGTTTTCCAACAATTACAACCTTTTTAAGATTCTTTGCTGCTTATGGACATCTTTAACAGGCACTCTCCACTTGATACAACCTGCACTCAGTCAGTGTTCAGAATGACTGCATTGCTCACTTTTCTACCTAGTAAAATGCAATCCCTCAGCTTGATCCTTCTCCTTACATTCCCAGAGCATAATTTCAAATGATGTGTGAAACATTTCACTTCTTGCTACAAACACTCGGGCAACCATGTATTTTGGTACTAGACAGCCACATGTTTCACCCTGGAGAGGAAGGGACCATCACGGTGATCTGCAACCCATTCTGCAAAGTCCTTAATGTCCTTCAGGATGCAAGATGCCAGAATGAAAGCAAGTTGCTCATTATTCCAGTTGCAATATCAGGCAGACAAGCTGATCATCTGTAATGACTTATATGTGATTTATGTGTGTCTGAGTTGCTGTCATAGGAGATGGCTCTTTCCATTTAGAGGCATTTGTAAGTCCTCCAAACTTGCATTTTTTCCTTTCTTTCAGTCTGCTTATCTATATAAATTATTTAATTCGAAACACTACTTCTGATGGTGCCTCTTCTTGGAGACTGAGCACACCAGGCCACAGTCTCCAGGTGGTAGAAATACGTTGGCTTCACCAAGCTCACCTGGGGGAAAACAAGAAGAAAAGCTCACTATCTCCCTGTGATGGATTGCTAACCCATCCCTGGGGTATTCCAGGGGGAACAGGCACAAAGTCTGTGCTGAGGATGAATTACTGGATTCTATCATAAAGGGAGGAATTAGAAAAAAAGAAAAAAAGAAGAAGAAAACGGAGGATAATCAGCACCAGCTGCCTCTTGTGGGGTACCCTTATCCTCCATGCAAGCCGCAGATGTGATTCATGCCACGTCCCACGGTACTGCTTGCCCTTAACATCTAAACAATATGACATGTTCTGCCTCGGTACATGCATATTTCTTCCTTAGGCGTGAGGTGCCGGCTGCTCACCAAAGCAGGGGAGGACGCAGATGCTTGCTTTTCTTTTTACCCTAACTCATCCAAGAGGAGGACAGTGAATGAGGGTGTCAAGGAGGGGGATATTTCCGCCCAGCCTCTGGAAGGAGGAAATGGATCTTCTTTCCCGTGTCAGCTAGATGTCAGGATAATTGGAGGCAACAAGGCAATGTTGGAAAACACTGTCATGGATCTTAAGAGCAAAGCCTTTGTGGGAGTCGCTCCTCGTGATATATGGAGTGCTTACAAGAAGCCGTGACAACTGCAGCACATGGCTGACATGCCGAGGCTTCCACCTAAGCCAGGAAAAGAAGCTGAAAAGTTTCTAGCAGTCATAGGATGAGAAGTCCCAGAATTTTAATGGAGGGATAATGGAGTCAGGTTATTTTCAGCTGGAGAAGCCAAAATTCAGAGAGTCTATGTTTTCTCCATTGAAGGTACTGTGGGATGTGCTTGCTAAGATAGCAATAGACTGATTCTGAAGGTCTCTTCTAGTCTGGCATTCCTAAGACACTTCCCACTGCCAGGATGAGGGAAACAGGCAAAATGGACAAGAACCATGGGACAGTCATGTCTGTGCAGGGATATGACAAAACTAGAGAAGAGTAACATGCCCATGGTTCATGCCATGATCTCTTGGCTCTTACCCTGAAGATATCCTCGTAGGATGTGATTATCCCCCATGCAGCACCCCACTGACCAGTGCTAGCCCTACCAGGTTTTAGTGAGGGTGTCTTTTCCATTCCCTTTTCCTTTCTGTAAGTTGTTTCTATGCTGGTATGTGACTTTCCTCTGTTTTCACTCTCCTCAGGTGCTTGGTACCCTGGGCCTTACTGCAACCTGCTGTACATCTAAAAGTCTTAGCTGTGTATTGAACATGACCCCTTCAGGAAAGGGCCATGAAAAGGGTTTTCGTGTTTGATTGTTTTGTTTGTTTGGTTGGATATTCCTCTGTCAGAGGAAATCCCACCTGCAGAGACAGGAATCCTCAACTCAGTCCAGGGAGCCAATCCTGCTGTAAGTTGGTCCTGTAATGGCAACTCTACGGGACCAGTGCCTGGTGTCCTATCTGGCATCCAGGACCACAAAACACAAAGCTGTGATGTGGGAGATGTCAGGAAACAGAGGAAGGGTGCACTCTTTTTAATAAGTTTGAGGGGAATTATTCTAAATGCTATTTGCTTTAACCTCAGTTTTAACCCACTAAAGGACCTTATCAAGAGCATGACACCTGGATATTTCACCTGATACGCTTGTTTCTTTATAAGGACACTCGGTTGCATCCTGTCAGATTTCCACAAGCTTTTGGCTACTGGAAATTGCTGTGATCCCAGCAGATCTGCGTTCTCTTTGTACCAAGAAAGGTTCCACCATGATGCCTCCTTCTCCTGGGTGCTGGGCAGGCAGGGAGGGGATTAAACCCAACCTGCTGCAGAGGGTCAAACAGCAAAAGCTCTCATACAGAGAGCATCACATGTCCCGACTGTAATCCCATCTGGGGATGCTCACGCTGCTCTAGACCTCAGTCCTTTGATCCCTCCTGGAAAGGCGGTGGATCTGGGGCCGCAGCCCATGACCTGCCGCCTGGGCCCAGCAGGGCGGATGGACAGTGATGGATTGGTCTGAGGTAAGATGTCCTACTGCAAAACACATGTGTTACACATCTTCCCTCCCTCGTGCTCCTTGAAATCTGCTGCAGGAATTGTGGTTCTGTTTTTTTTTTTTTTTTTTTTTTTGGCTTGGAAGTAGCAGAAAAAAAAAAGAAATTTCAGAGCAGGGTGTGATGGTGCCTGCACTCAGCAGCCTCGTGGCAGGTGGGTTGTGCATCAGGAATTGCAGCTATGTCGCTCCTGTCCGTGGCTCTTGGCTGCTGTGAGGAATGGAATATTTTCCCCAACTGCTTCTAAGTGTTTGTGTAGGGAAGAAGGAGTGTTTTAAGGCTAAACTCGTTTACTTTGGTGCTTCAGTGCTCTAAATCTAACTCCATAGAATTGCATCTCCTCGGCAGAAGTAGAGGTGTGAGAAGTCCATACTGAAGGGCTTGATGGAAAGACACTATTATCTGATCAAATATATGCTACAAAGAGATTTTTTTTTTTTACTGCAATAATGTCTAGAAGCTTTAAGTAAGGTCAGGATGTCTTTGCGTTAAGCATTAAGCATGCAGGCAAAGACCTACTGAGCTTTTTATCTAGACAGATTTGACAGATGAAAGTGAGGACAGGAAATATTACCATGGGAAAAGAAGATACAGGGAAATTGAATTTCTCGGATAAAAGCTTGAAGATTTGAAAAATCTAGGTCTCCAGTGCTATGTCAGTAACTTCCCCTGAGAAATACTGGGCTAATATTACTTTTGATATTAACTTGGTTCTGCAGTCTTCTGTGTTTCTGCTGCTAGTTATATTCTCCTGTGCAACATATGGATTTTTTTTTTCCAGTGGAGTCCTGAAAATGAGTGAGGGAACTTGGAAACAGAGAAGGGAGTTGAGGAAATTCCCTCTGGGAAATAACAAATAAGATGAGTCTGAATCGACTCATCGCAGGAGTCTGAAAATAGTGGGTCCTGGGGGAAAAGAGCTGCAGTCATTGGAGGGCAGTAACCCAAAAGTGTGATGCAAAGCTCAGAGGTTCAGATGCAGTATTTTGTAGCAGAAGGGCAGTGAGGAACTGGACACCCCTTTCAAGCCCTGAATGCTGCCAATTCCCATGGAAAAGCTGCCACACCAGCCCCATTGCAGATGTCCTTCTGGTAGGCAGATGTCTCTATCACGGTTGGAAATCTCTGAGTTCTCAGGTTTTGAGGGGAGATGAAAGGAAAGAAAGAGGCAGAAGGAGAGCAGGAGATGAAGGCAAGGGCCTGCTGAGGCTCGTGTGTCATGTGTGCACTTTGGACATGAGAATCCCACCTAGAAGCATGCAACACAAACAGCATGCATACATGCACAAACGTATATCCCTCAACTCCCTAGGACACATGCTGCTCATCATGAGCAGAAGTTATCGTGACAGTGACTCCTTGGGGGCACTTAATTACTAGATGTTATCCTATTGATGCTATTGATGCTGATGCTGATGAAAGTCATTCTTTTCCATTTAATCTCCACAAGCTTCAGTGCCATTAAGGCTTTTAAAGCATTTCAGGAAAAGTCTTGTCACTTTGTTTTTTTGTCTGGCTTACATATCATGACATGGGTCCTTTGAAAGATTTGGGATATGTCTGAAAATCCTGGACAGTGATAAGTCTTGTGACCTCCCAAGGGAATGCAACTGTTCCAGGTTAGAAGAACAATACTTTTTTCTTATTTTTCTTTTTAATCATCAAAGCTCTGCTGGAAAGCTGCATTAATACAGATGGGAAAACAAACACACCAGTTTTGCTACAACATGGTCAAGGCAAAGTTGAATAGATTAAACTTGTATGATGGGAATCATCATGGATTCCCATCATACATGGATCATCATGGATCATCAGCCAGTCAACCACTCTTTTCATGAAAACCCCAGGCTGTTGAACTTAATATATTTCTGAGGAAAATTGTATGACATGGTGCCTGATGTAGCAAAGAGCCAATTCAGTGCCTGGGTCAATGAAAATAAATCTAATGTGCTGAAGATTGTGCTATGCCTCTGGGGCCTTCTGCCTTTGAAGAATCTGCAGCCATGCTTTTAAACCTTAGCAGCCTTCAAACCTAGGTAGCTTCATTCACTTTGCTTGTTGGAAAAGGTTCTTGACCTGTGTTAGATCCTGAACTATCTCTAGAATCTGTTTGAAAGAGATCAAAACTTTGCAGGGACTGATCTGCTTTAGATGAATGTGATTTAGTGTCAAACAATGTGCAAAGGGGGAAAAAAATCCTTGTTATCTTTATTAGCATGTTGTTCATAGTGAGCTTTCCTGAATTACTGTGGACAAAACAAGATGGTTTCTGTCTCCATCTGCTGAGTTACAATCAAAGCAGTTCACAAGAGAATTGAATATTCCAATGGCTAAAAAAAAATGCCACTTGATGTCATTGTCCTGGGTTTGTATTCAGGTCTTGTGGGTTTTTAACATACACTAGGATTTTGGGAATTTCCTGCTCCTCATACTTCACAGGAACCCTAGGCTAGGACCTCACCCCAAGTCTGACCATCCCAGGCACACTACTGAACTCGGGTACAGACCTAACCAAAGGTAGATGTGGCAGGATTTTAAGTCCTACTAAAGATGGAAGCAGACTAAAACTTATATTTTCACCCAGGCATGACGTGCTCTTTTCTATCTGGGAAAAGCCATGGGAATGCATTGTGTGCCTGAGAGCAAAACGAGACCTTGGAGGGAGCTGCCGGTACCTCTGACAGGGAAAACAGAGTGAGGCAACTGGGCTGCAAGGCAAATAAATTGCAGGAATGTGGCCTCTGCTGTGCTTCCCACTCCCTGCTGGCCTTTGAAGTGAAAAAGCAGTCAGGGAGCTGGATGGAAGCCTTCGGCCCAGCAACGTAGGCTGAGATGGAAAGGCTACCAAGCTCATGCAGATCTTGATAGACGAGGAAAGCGGGAAGAAAATGGGTTATATTCACTGTGAGACAGTACTCTGAAAGATGACAGCTACAGAAAGTCATTTATAATTGGTCGGAAATGTCTCCTCCTGACTATCCTTACAGAGAGGAGGAACGGGAGCAGCTGTTGGCCTCAGCCCATCTCATTTATTATTATCTGTCTTTGGGACCTGCTAGCAAAGCTTGGTTGTTTTTCCAGCATGAAATGTAATGAGATTCCTCGAGGTTTTACTAACTCAGTCTTTCATCATAGAATGAGACATGGTTATGGGCAAATAAGCAGGAATTTGGTCTAGGGAATCTGTATGTGCTCAGAGAGGCAAGACAAGGGCTGAAACAACAGATACAGGAGACTGCCTCATGAGAGTCAAATTATGGCCACTTCAGACAAAGTGCTGACGGTAGGAGAAAGAGAGGCACTGTGGGAGCTTCTACTCTCTGACTTTAGTGCAAGTTCAAGGCAATTCTCTAGGCTGGACTTGCTTACCAGCCATGCTGCAAACCTACAGGCCTTTAGACCACCTCGGCCAAGCTATCCAGTGGAAAAGACTTGGAGTGGGTTCTTCAGTGGAGCTGATCCCACTGGAGCTGAGTTCTTCAGTGGAGCTCAGCTCATATTTATGCAGCCTAAGCAAGTCTGGGGTGGGTGAAATGAACCCCCTGGACCAGGCAGGTTTGCAGTAGACATTACTCCATTCTGCAGTGGTGCAGTGGGCAGAGATGTGGGCAGCCCTCTCCCTCTTCTTCAATGCATGCAGTAGATGTAGCTCACAAGCATCCTTCACAGGGCATCAGTTCAGGAGAAGCCAGAATCAGGCTTCAAGGACCAGGGATCTTAAAAGCTGCTGAGGTCGACCTGCTGGAAAGCAGCTCCACGGAGAGGGACCTGGGAGTCCTGGTTGACACTAAGTTAACCATGAGTCAGC
>JAVCKT010010194.1:13341-40379 GCA_032273925.1 Rhynchotus rufescens | reverse complement strand
TGAAAGCCCATATTTATCACCTTGTATTTATCGTAACGGTGTTCCCTCTCTGTTATATTTGCTTCTTATCTCATCCTATGTAAAGCAAAGCCCAGCAAATGCTTCACAGTTAGCAATTCGTTTGATTTAGGAATACATTTTTTTTGTCCACGAACAATCTGCTCAGTGTGCTGATTGCAATTTAGTTATTTAAAATTACTGAGAGAGAAAAAAAAATTAAAAGGGATAATTTACTCTCCAGCCACCGTGGTAACTTTTCAGGCATATGCTGCTGAGAGTTTATTAGCCGAGCTGAACGACAGCAAATTTATTCCTGCAATGTTACTTCCTTACTCACCATCTGTATGGAGTAGAGCTAAGACTGGGAGGTGTCTAAAAGCACAAATTGTTATTGCTGATGTCTCAGATAGCTTAGATTAATAATAATATAATAATAAATAATAATAATTCTCTTTTTTTCCTAGATTATTAGACTATTTTTCTTTATAAATATAGATAAAAAGAGAAAAAAAAACAGATTAAAAGTTAAATCAGCAGGGCAGAAGTTCCTTACAGAGTTTAATAGCTAAAAACATTCATTTTTTTTTCCACATTCCATATTGTTATAACTAGGATGCAATAGCATGGTGTTTCCATTGCAGGTGGCACGATGCCTCTACTGCACTTTACAGAGTTGGCTTTCTTGCAGGAACAGCAATTCCTGCCGGGCTCCTTCAGCCAGCCCAGGACCTGCTGAAAGATCCGACAGGGAGGTCCTGACAGGACCAGGTCCATGAAGTCATGCAGTCCCAAACCGGAGGCTGCCTCCAAGGTTCATTTGCCCCTGCTAATAGCTACTGATTTTGGAACCTCATAGGGAGTGATGGGAGGCTGCCAGTGCTCGCTTCCTAAAGGTTAATACTTACAACTACATTTTGGCTGGTATTTTCAAAACTGCCTAAAGGGAACGGATGCCCAGTCCCAATCAATTTTAATAGAAGCTGGGCTGGCACGGTCCTTCTGAGGCTCTGCCTCTTGCAGCCGTCACTGCTGGTGACATAATGTTTTCTGCTGACTTGCTAGGAGTTAATGCAGCTCCCATGCTTTGGCTTGGAAACGGAATATGCAAAATGCATGCAGAATATGGCTATGCTTACCATAAATAATGAGTTCATTGCTCAATCATGCACTGATTCAGTACAGGGCATGGTCATTGATGGTCTGCATTAAATGCCTTCACATAAGGGTCACTACATTTAAAGCGGAAGCTTCCAATGTTGTTTGACAATTTATTCCTTTCAGCAAGGCAATAGACCTCTCCCCGCATGCATTTTATTTAGCAATCCTGAGTGCCCACAGTGAGTTTAGAAAACAGCCATTGTAAGCACAGATCATATCTGAAGGGTTTTTATTCTGTCATGTGCTGATGAGCAAAAATCCTTTAGGGATTTTGCAAATTTGAATTCCTACATCTTGGTAGGGTCCCTATGTGTGAGCATCAGTTATTACTTGAAGAATACAAGGTAACTAATAAGACTGTTTGACTTACAGTCTTAACTAGTAAAACTGTTAATTTAATTAATGCATGAGTGCAAATGTTGGCTTTTGCACAAGCTATGTTTTAGAGGACTAGGAAAAATGGGTACGGTAACACTCCCTCATTACTGCTCAATGCATAGCCATGCATATATATATACATATATATATATATATGTATATATTTGTATTCATATCAACTGCATATACATCTCTTTTTATATATATATATGTGTGTATACCTATACATTTTTGTGTGTGTGCATATATATATATATATGCACATACACACATATATATGTGTGTGTATATATACACACATATATGTGTACACATACACACACACATATATATATATATATATATATATGCACACACACATACACAGTTGATTCCACCTCTAAAACAAGGATGAATTCCTATGAGTGTGCTCTACAGCTCCTTTTTCCTTTAGCCAGCTGTGGCAAATCCATTGCTCACCAGCACGGCATGCTATTTTTTTCAAAGAATACTTATTTCTTTGCTTTTCACTTGTAAGGCAAAAGACTGTGTATGGCTGCAAAACTATCTAGTATTCCTGCTGGGAAGATGTTGCCAACCCTCCTCTAATGATTAGGACTTTTCCTGTAATATCCAATCTCTCTTTAATGATAGAGAGCACACAGTTATTTAATTCTCCACTTCTTTTGCAGTCTGTTTCATGCTGGCAGGTTCATATTCCCTCACCCTTTGCTGGCCTGAAGTACTACAAGTGCTGTCTCTCAATAGAGGCCCTTATTCCCCTGAGCACCTGGATCTCAATGCTAATTCACTGGGCCGGAGCAGCACATCCCTCCCAGAAACAGCCCCGACAGAGCGGGCAGAGAAGATTCCTGCTAGATTCCCCACGTGGCTGAACCAAACCCATCACATCCACAGCCAAGCAAGAGGAGTGAAAAGCAGCCAGGCAGCAGTGAGGCCAGACCTTCGCTACCGAGCTGAATCCCATAGGAAATACCACCTGCCAAAAAAACCTTAGAGATTTTTTTTTTTCTCCTTTAATGCTTCTGTCTTGGTTCAAAGCAGCAGCTACCCTCCTTTCCCCAGGTCTGCTCCAAGCAACAGGTAACCGTATCTCTAGATAACAAACTCGCTCATGTGAAATGCATCTTCATTATTTTAATGAGCCTTCTTTTTATTTCATTTACGATAGAGGCTCTTGTTTTAGACTGTGTTCATCCACTTAGCAATTTTCAAGAGGAGGAAAGGAAATAATCAAAAGATTCAGAGCTCATTTTGTATTTGCATAGCTATCCTACACACACAGGCACATTTGATAGTATTTCAGAGTAGGGTCTGAAGAAGAGGGTAAGGACATTCTGCAACAATAAAATCAATACATAGATTTGTTTTCTATTCTCATTTGAGCTAATGGGAGACTTCTGGTTGTCTTCAGATAGGACATTGTCATTCGCTTCCCAGTTTCTTCTGTGAGCAATGGCTTGCTGATGCTTCACCTTGTGGCTCCTGAGTTCTGCCCACATTAAGAAGATAAAAGCAAACAAAATAACAACGAGAAAAAGAACCGCAGTGACCAGGTACATGCATCTTGAGAACTCCTACGCACACTTGCTACCTAGGAGTAGTAATCAAGAGGGAATGATTACAGGAGAACACATATTAAAAACA
The DNA here is from genome assembly GCA_032273925.1 of Rhynchotus rufescens. Lineage (NCBI taxonomy): Eukaryota > Metazoa > Chordata > Aves > Tinamiformes > Tinamidae > Rhynchotus > Rhynchotus rufescens. The sequence continues at coordinate 37,196 of JAVCKT010010194.1, read as the reverse complement.
ATCTATCTGCCTGCAGAATGGCTTTTCTTCGTTAACGATGCAGGGCAGACTGCTTCGATCCATAGCCCCCAGCTCATTTGCACACTGCTGCCTTTCATCTGACAGACCCAAATAGGAGAGGCAGCAGTTTTTAAATATCATTGAATTTTGTCATGCTGCAGCAGCATTTGCGCTTCTTTAACCTTGCGCAGATACTACACTGAATGGTCTAGGGTAACACTTGACTTCCAAGGAAGAATAACGCTTAGTTAGAGCCACTGGATCAGAAAACCACTTTCTGACTTGTGGGCACAGAAAGGTTTCAAAATCTATGGATTATGTGCTGGATAGCACATAGACACAGCATGAGACTTGAAATAAATCCCTTGCTTACAATGCACCTGGCTTCCAAATGCAAGGCAAAGTTAGTGTAGACCACCTGGGGCTACCGTGCTGCATCAGCAAAGGATGCACTAGACGTGTACACCATCAATTTTATTGGTAATCAGTCCTCTGAGATCACTTAGACCATGTTGGCTTGTCCACCGCAAGCAGCAGCTGTCAGCTGAGTTCTTGCAGCTCCGCGCTCAGACAATCCCAGAATTAGCGAATCTCACCGAGCTTGGTGCATCAATAAGAAGAATTAAGAAAGCTCACTCTTCTTGCAGACACGGAGGTATGGTCTCCTCGACACTGGTGTGCTTGGTAACTGCAGTTTCTTGTCTCTTCACTGAAAGACAGGACATGCTGGAGCAGTGCCTTACATTTTACTTTATCACTCCTTTTGTGCTCCAGTCCTCAACCTGCACAACATATTCCTATCTGGTGAACTAGCTCCTTGTTTACAGACAAAAGGCAGCTGTGAGAAATAAAGGGCTTAATGCTCCGTAATGCCCTGATTGCATATTTTCCAAGAGATGCTAGAGAAGCCTGTGGATATTCCTGCGTATTAGCAGCAGTTATCTGCATCGGTGCCCTGGAAATACAGTCCCAGGTGCAAGAAACTCCAGGTTTGTTTAGGGGCTGCTATGAAGGGCTGACACTTGTTAGGAGCTGCTGTACATTCTGTTTTGCGTGGATTTAATAAGTAGTAATAAAACTCTTCTTCTCTATCCGCTCTGGTGCTGCTGTACATGTGGCTGAGGGCTTGGCTTCATACACAACCGAAAATTCACTCTGGATGCTAAAACATGAAAGATCTTGCCACAAATCCCTCCTAGGGAGCAGTATTCCGGTCTTGTGAGCTGCACTGAGGTTGTTACTCCCCCAGAGCAAGGCTTTGGCACTCTGACATGCTGTTGCTAACCCCAGGCTTTGATATCTTCATGGATGTGCTTTTAGTGCATCTAGTTTCCCACATTTGGAAATCTCTCCCTCAACACTGCTGGCTGTCTGCTGGTTCTGAGAGAAGCCTCCTTTAGCATCGCTTATTTTATTTTATTTTATTTTATTTTATGTTATTTTATTTTATTTTAAAATCTGCCAACTGTAAATTTGCAGATATGTCCCTGGAAGCTCCTGCTCTGGGCTGGCCCAGATAATTGCATGTATTCAAAAGATAAAAGAGATGCAAAAGAAAATGCTTCTCTCCATCATTCACTAAGCTTGACTGGGCAGCAGGACCCAACCTGATGCTACATGAAGTTGAGGGACGGTGTTTTCCATGGCCCTTTATATGGCTTCGACCCTGAAGGGGCGTTTTTCTCTAATTTGGGCTCTTTTTCCCACTCTGCTTGTGCTGCTATTCACCGTGGTGCCTGGCACACTGGCACGGCTGGATCCCTCCTTCCCTGCACATGCCTGCCTCCAACACCCCTTGAGAGGCTCTTTGCAGGCCTGTGATTAACACTTAATGCTACCTATAAGGGGAGAAAGCTCCCTCTGTTTTCCCATTTAGCCTCTAGCTGCCTTATGACAAGGATTGCAGAGGAAGGTTACTTTCCTCTGTATGTAGGTGAAATAATTATATGTTCCTCTGTGTCTTCACACTGTTACGTGGGCCTGCAGCTCTCGAATTTCACTGGAGCTCTGCTGCTCGGGTAAAGCCCTTGGCTTTAAGGGCTCTCCTCCCTCCGGGCTGGTGTTGAAGCCTGGCAGCTGGAAGGTGGAAAATGATCATGGATGGAGATGGTGCTCAGGCTTAGGTTTTTCTTCCCCTCAAAAAAAAAAAAAAAAAAGAAAAAAAAGAAAAACAAGGGAAAAAGAAGGATATTTTCCCACTGGAAGAATTGCTAGCCTTTAAGTATGTCCTCTGCGCCTTGCTGGTGCTGGTTTAGTCCGTTCTTCTGTGGACTTGTTATTAAGAAGAGGGGTTTGCAGGCATACAGGTAAGTGGGTCCAACGTGTGCACATATATATTTAAAGGACAAGTGCATGGGTGTCTATGCAAGAGATGCTTAGGGTGAGGCTGCTCTCAATGGGTTGTCTTTGGGACTCGCACGTACCTGTCTTACGTTGCAATCTCAGAGTGGCTGCAAGGGTATTTGAAGAAGAAGTTTCTCTGGGCAACCACAGAGCCTTAAAATATTCCAGTACACAGTGAGTCTTCTCCCTCCTTGTTTTTCATCAAGTGCACATGATACGCTTTGAATTTTTTGAGCTTGCTAAATGGGTGTCAGTGGGGAGCAGGATACATTTTTTCACTCTTTACAAATGAAGTCATCTGAATTCACCAAATCAGAAAAGCACAAGTTTCCTGCTTGGTTCCAGTGGTGCTGTGAAAGGACAGGCTATAGATTTTCCCGAGAGTGTGAAATAATTCACCCAGCCTGCTCGTTATTCATAGAGACAGTGCATTAATAACATGGGACCTTGCGATCTCTTCTTATCTAGGCCGAAGCACAGCTAGAGGGATGAGGAGCTGACTCCTTGGATTTTAAAACACATTTTTCCCCCTGTTTCTTCAAGAAATAAAAATTGATTGAAAGTATTTTCAGACGGTGATGGGGAAAAAAAAAAAGCTTTCTGGTGATACCACCTAAAGTACACATTAGATAAATAGAAAACTATTGGCTTTGTGACTGTGAGCCATTTTCACTTGATCTAAGTTCTGATAGACACAGAATTATATCTAACAAAGTCTTTACCAAGGACCTGACCCAGAGTCAACGGGAATCTCTGAGTTGGCTCAGCAGAGCCTGGAGCTCACAGGCATTCAGGAGAGCCTGGTGCTGGTACAAGTGTGGATAGAACAGAGATTGATGCCAGCATGGGGTCCGACCCCATGGTAGGGGAGATTCTGCACCCTTAGGGGCTGCGTGGGCACAGCGCCCATGGAAGAGCGAGGATGTGACACTGGGGGCCAGGCATTAAGAGCAAGGGCACTCCCGAGATTCATCCTGGCTTGTGTTCCATGTGCTACTGCTCTGCTAGCAAAGCCTAGTGTAAACTCATGGATAATCCTCAAACCAACCTGAATCTGAAGTGTGCACATGCATGTGCATGTCCCATAGCCTATGGAATGACTTGAAACCAGATGTGATCCAAAGTCAGTCTGTGAGAACGGGACATATTGGATTCTTTTCATTTTATAGTTCTCTATCAGCAAGTGATTTGCCTTTCGGCTTAATGCATAGCTGGTATAAACAGGCAACAACAGACCATGGGAGAGCAACACCACTACTAATTGGGAGCTAATGGCTTAAATCTTGTCCTGCAAATATCAGGGAACTGAACGGTCTTACCCCTCTGCGGAGACCTTCCTTACAAGACTCAGGGGGAGAGACAGTGAAATGCAATTGGGAAAAGTTTTAGTAACACTGTTCTTTTAATAATACCTTCATTTAATCAATATTAAAGCAGTAATTTCTTTATATGTTTACAGGTTTATAAATTCCTGTCTCAAAGTCTTTTTCCACTGCTGTCAATAGCCAAACGCAGGTCCTGCAAACATGCCTTTTTGTGATACAAAAATATTATGTTCATTTACATAGCATATATGGAAAATACTTCTGGAAAAATTTAAACAGACTAGCAGAAGACTGAATAGAAAGGAAAAAAAAAAAATCAACCACAACAGAAAAGTGTATCTGAGACCATCATTTACCCTTACAGAAGTAAACTTCCATAGAAATGAACAAACTATGCATTATTCAAAGACCTTGAAGGATACAGAGACAAAACCAGCCACTGACTGTAGAGAATGGTTCAGTACCCTCGTAACTGATACAGTATCATGCACATTATTCACAGCAAAAAATGACAGTATGGAAATTACAAATAGCTGTTATTGTTATTTCATTTCCATAGCATACAAAGTATTAGAGCTCAGAGAATACTACTAGAGTTTTTTTTTCCTGTTAATATCTATTCAGTAACCCCATGGGCCCACTTGGCCCCCATATCACTTTGTGGCAGGTGGTAAGGGGACATGCTGCAAGCATTTGTGCCCATGTCTTGGTGTCCTAACCTGAGAAAGACAAACTGTGTGTAAACACAGGGAAAAGGGAAGATGTAAATTCAGAAGATCCTATGTGGTCTGTAGGCAGAGGACACGGGAGCTTCTGGACATGCCCAGTGCTGCTGTTCCAGAATAAGGGATACTCTCAAGTTGCTGCAACACAGACTAAACAAACTCGCTTGGGACTTGCTATGGAGAGGTACTTGGGCAAATGGAGAAAATAATAACAGACATGACAGCGAGCTCAACAGACTAATGCCCATGCAATGAGCTACAGCCAAGTGACATCCAAGATAAATTGTATGGAGAGAAGGGGAGCAGTCAAAGTAATCTTTCAAAAAGAAAGGGACCTTGAAGTAGTGAAGGGAATCATGAAAGCAAATGTGCGACAGAGGAGGCAAAAGACTCACTTCTCTGTTTCATGACAAGATTTGGCTTTTGCTTTGTTCTTGCTGTTGCTACTACATAATTCATTGGTGATGGAGGCAGGTTTTAGGACCATTCGAGTGTCAAGGAATAATTTATAACTTCAGAGGCTGCCAGTCTGGCCTCACTAGACATTTAAAGATGAACCCTCAAAGAAAAGAGTTTTTGTTGGTCTTGGCAGGAAGTAAGGCTTAGGAATGTATGGCAACTTCCTACTCTGCACAGTGCAAAAACTCCCATATTTATCCTGAATTTTAGCTAGTTCGGAAGAGGGACTGCATGTGTGAATGTTATGTACTACAGTGGTGAGTTACCCACAAGGAGTCTGCACAATGAGATAACAGAAGAACCTTTCTTCTATCACTCCTTTCCCCCAAATACTTACTAAAAAAGGTTAAGATTATCCCTACTTATGACTGTAGTCTCTGTTAAACACAACAAGCTTTCCACACAGTCCCACCCACAGAGCAGTTTTGTCCTGGAAGCCAGAGCTGGTAGGCATGGAGGAGAAGGCACTTCCTCCTCTGCAACAGCAACTCAAGCTGTCAAAGCATGAACCTTGATGAAATACTTTCTTATGCAATTGGACTGAGACCCACCAAAAGCTTGGTTCTGATCCCAGTAAATCTACTGGGATAAAGAAGGCAATACTTAAGTTCATCTTGTTTTACACATACAGCTAAAGAGCCATCAGGTGAGATGGCTTGAAGCAATTATCAACCATGGATGGGAGTAAAAATGCCAACAAGGAGGCCTGAGGTCCTTGTCATCTCTCAAAAGCTAGGTGGATCTCTTAGCTGTGAAATACTATTGTGCACAAACATCTAGGTTATGCTCTTTTAAAGTAATGGATCCAAACAAGCTTTCTTAAAAGTAGATTATGGCTTGAAATCAAATGCAGTATACAGCTCAATATGAGATTAAAAAGCTCTTAAACATTTCAGTAGGGTAAGCAAAGAAGGAAAAAAGTTTTAGATGACCTTTTGAAATGTCCTCATGTACAAAAGAAAGAGCAATTCCCAAACTCTTATGTGAATTAAGCTCTTCCTGATGTCAGTGGGACTCCCAGACATTGGAATTTTGTGGAGTTTTGCCTTAGCAAGGTCAGAGATACTGATCAGGCCAAGGTTGCAACATAAAACAGGTCAGTATGTCAAAAGTTCCAAAGCAAAGTATGGAGATGAAACAGAGGCCAAAAATGCCCCTTATATTAATTTTTACAAGTGGCCTATTGGGCTTTTGAACCATTCACCAGCCATTCTCAAAAGAAGCGATGATCTGACTACAACAGCTAAACTTGAAAGGAGAAGACGTTCCTTTGTAGCTCAGGCTTGCTGGCTTTGAAGTCACTGGCAGTCTTACCAGTGACTTCAATGGGAGTAGCTTTGGACTTTCATATTTGCCATTGTTTTATCCTGGCTCCTTTCAAAATTCCAGATGATAACACTTCTTTTTATTGTAATCCTGTCAGAGCAATTAAGCTGCAGTCCACAGCTGCACCCGACTCTTTTTCTTAACACAGCATTCTTTGAGCTCCTGTTCTCCGAGCAGAATTACGAGATCTGAGTTAATGGTATCCCTCTGCTCTGTCTAGTGGCTCTGTTTTTCATGATCTACTGAAGAACACCAAATTCTTCAAGGCATGTGCACCTGAGCTTTGGTTAAGAACAGCTGCAGGTCTCACCTATGATTTTAGGTGTGTGCTTAATAGACAAAAGCTCTTCTTTTAATCAGAATAATTAAGCAATAAATAGAATGAAGAATGCAAATTAAAGTGTAATTATTTGCAGGTGCATTCACTGTGCATTTTTAGACGTGAGACCAGAGGCTAAAAGGCATTTTCAGTGTAACAAGCTAAATTACTGCCCTAAATTGTAAAACTTTGAATATTTTTTAGAGACTATAAAACATTTTCTTTCTTAAATATATAAAGCTATAACTAGAGGCAACATAAATAGCTGCTGAGAGAAGTCAGGTGCTCAAAGCTTTCCCAGTCTCCCATCTATTTAATGTTCAATGTGAAATCCTCAGAGCCTAATCTACAAGGTCCTCTAGCCGCTAATATGGGCAGGTTCTCCTGTCTAAGCTTGGCTCACAACCAGAGCAGACCCTGCTACCTTGCCTAGTGCTTTTGCAGAGCATGATTGAGGAAGGTAATCAGAAGAAACAGTTTTTTCCCAATATTTGCTTGTACTGCACTCTCTCACCCAGATTTAGCTGGAAGCTGGATACCAAAGTATAGACCCAAAGAGCAAAAGCTGGATGCTCCCAAAATCTGCAGCTCTGCTGCTACTGACACAAACACTGAAGGAGTCTTCAGATTGCACAGTAGGAAACCCATTAGCACTAGATAGGTAATAGGAGCAGCTATAACATATTCTGTCTGACAAAGGCATAGCACGAAAGGGCTTTCTGATTATGCAATGCTGAGCAGTTTGTTTGGGAAGGGTAACCGAAAGGATTAGCTCCACTTGCTCCCGATCTCCTTAAATCATCTACATTCACCGAAGCACTTCCAGGCCCTGGTGTATTTCTCTGATTGCTGCAAGCGCTGGCAGTGACATGACCCATGTGTGTAGAACCATGCACCCAAAGAGCAGGGAAGGCAACGTAGCTGTATGCTTAGAGCTTTCCTGTTTCATTAAACAGAACACAAACAAACTTCCCATGCATAATGTGTAGACTTTAGGATATTTACCGGCTTGCACACATACAGAGACACATATACGGGAGGAGTTACTTGCCATCAACACAGGAAGGTCTGTTTCTTGTAGTCCCAGCCACTTTCCCGGGTAGACAGGAGCATTTTACTGTTTGTGATCTTTCCTCAATTCGATTCTTATTACAGCATCTGTGTGCTGCTATAACTTCACACGTTCCTCCTTCTGGTGGAAAAAAAAAAAAAAAAGAAAAAAAAGAAAAAAAAAAAAGAAAAAAAAAGAGAGAGAATATTGACACTCTGATTAGGAAGAGCAGCACTGGCTAATCAAAACACCAGGCATGCTACTGTCTGCATCTCTGCGTGGCATCTCTATAGGCAGGAGGGCAACATTATTCCTCCCATTACGTGTGATCCTGTCTAAGGCAGGTGCTGGTATACTTCAGTTTCAATAGGAAATGCATACAAATGTCTCTCTAGAGTAGAAACAGTGTTTGTCTTATATTAGAAGCTTCTTCATCATTAGTGAGAGATTTTGGCCTAAGAAGACTATGTCACCATCTGGGCCGGAAGAAATATAGATAAAATATTATAGCAAAGCTGCAATAACTATTGACTGGTTTTATGCTTGCAATAGTGTAAGTCCCTTCACCTTTTTTACCTGTACCCTTGTACAAGTACAGACACTACGAGAATCCATCTAGAAATAGGCTCTATTTTACCAAATATTTGATTCTATGTTGGTGCTCAGGTCTTATGGGATGACTGTCAGCCTGTCCAAATTACAGTATGATGCACTAGCACTTTGCTCTGCTACCTCACTGGATTGGCAGTTTTAAGGCAGGCAACATTCCCATTGTGAGCAAGATCACGAAGCTCCGTTTGTTTTTTTTTTTCCCCCTAATTGTACTATATGAACATTTGCAATAGTTCAATTAGGTGGAGAACACAAAGCAGTAATAAATGTATAAATGGTGGCTTTGGCTTTGGAATGCTTGGTGTTTGTGGCATATGCTATTCGTTGATACAAGTTTCAAGTGCATTATTCCCATTCACTTTAACAGTGCAGTGCAAAGAGCTGGGATATCATGATGGGCTAATGCACTGCCCAGTAATTTCTCGATTCCTGAGTTCAGACTGTATTTAGCTCATGGTTGCCAAGTATTTAATAGTGGCAGTCTATTCCCCACAGATATTTGGCTATTTTATGAAACTGTCGCATAAATTTGGCAGTTTGTTTAAACTTGGTACAAAACATTATGCACAGTGTACCGAAGAAGAGGGTGTGTAAAACGGCTTGCTAGGTCTGCTAGAAAAGCAACATTACTTTTATTCTACTGTGAAATGCTAAGTGTACTTTGCTTTTAGTATGGCCATAAGAACAGTATTTCTATCTTTTGATTTCACTCTTTCCTTGGAAATAACTTTGCATGTTCCTGAATGCTACAGAAATCTTGCAGCCAGGTAGGAGAATAAACAGAATGGAAATACTGACCCATAGCTAGCTGTGAACTAGTGATTTTGGAAGTGACGTGGGAATCCAGAGAGATCTCCCAGCTCAGATTTGAATCCCATTATCAAGGGATTCTGTAAGGCTGCACGGGAGCTGCGACCCAACTAGTCCATACAGTTAAATGCAGTAACACGTACAGTAAATCCAAAATGGTCTTGCTGAGGCTGTTTCTCTTTCTCTCTACTTTCAGGGCCAGAAGAAAACTACTTTCTGTGAGGAGATGCAGGTATTGTTATGAAATAAGGATAGCTTGTGCCACAAAGTGTAGGCACAGAATTCAGTGGCACAATGGTTATGTTTTATGGTAATAAATTTTCAGACCACTGGTGTATGAGGATGAGTCAGTGAAGGCTAGTGAATGTCCATTAAAGCAAATGTCCTTAGGTTGCATGGTCATGGGGCTAAGCATTGATGACCTTGCAAGCTTGGAGAAAGACTGAGTGTGCAGCCAACCTTTAACTCATGGATAGAAATGCTGGTTCATGTATTACGTGTATTTGGCCTGCTGACATAGCACTTTTCAAAGCAATAGGTGCCACAGGAGAGAGATCCCAACAATTTGGAAAGCTGTAATATGACAAAAGGTCTTTTAAGTCTCTCTCTGCAGTAAGAGGAATTGAGACAATCAACTCAGTTAAGAATCAGGCCCCAAATGCTTATATTATTCTACGAAATAATTTCCCACGCAAATCATAATAAAAGCAATGAAAAGATTCCCATTGGTTTGATTCATTTTATGGTCATGCCCTAAGAGAAAAGAGATTTGTTATTTTATCGACTGCAAACTCTACAATAAAGATAATGTACGTAGTAATATGCATTTCTAATTTTAGACAATATATCCTCTGTGGTATATATCTATGAATAAGTTAAATGATTCGTTTTCCCTATTAATTTCTTGTACGAGTGCTAATAACCACTTGAACTAGTCTTGCTCATTTGAATATCTATTCAAAATAATGGGTTGTGCTTGATGAGCTTTATAACACCTTTAATTGTTATGTGTAGCTCCAGCTACAGCGGTAAGAAATTTAAATCAAAGTGCATAGTTGTTTAGTGGAAAAACATACTGAGAATAAAAAAAGCAATGAAAAAAACCCTTTGGTTGCCACTAAGTTAAGCATGTTAGCAGGGATTTCTTTTATCTGCATAGACTATATATAACTAATACAAAGAACAATAGTAGCAACAATAACGAAGGGACCCTTGTCAATGCTGACATAGAAGACAAAACCCATCTCACACTAAGAAACTTCTAAATGTTACAGACCCTGTTTTCCTGACAAAAAAAAAAAACATTGTTGTGTGGGATTTTTTCCCCCCATTAAGAAACATTAATCTAATCAAACACCATCAGATTGAATCACATGCAGTGACCATTGCTGATACAGATTTTATCAACTGTGTGTTCACATGCCAGACCCCTGGAAAGCCACATGCAAACTGGGAATAGACAGTGGTACCCAGACAAATACGGACACAGTGAGACTAAGGAAAAAAAATATCCATTGAGAAAGCACATTGACCATGTTGTTTACATACATATACACCACAAATGGGTTGAAGATGAGGCTTGACTTATATCTCAGTACCGGCTGTATGAATGAGGCAAAAAGGGAAGGAAAAGGAACATGAATCAGTCTTCAGTTTCCATAGGAAAAAGTTAACATATTCATCCATACATTACCTTTCATTCTCTGACTTTTAAAATCCATTTCATATTTTCAACTTGGGGGCGTGGAGGGGTAGGAAGGGAGGAGTGGGCTGCCAAGAAATATTCTAACACCAGAATTTGAGGACTTCTCCAGAACCAGTGAGTTATCAATTATTTTTCTAAATTTTGGAAAGATTTAGTGAAATGTTCAAGTGCTGGCAGTCCTGAGGTGGGAATAAGATAGATACACCGGAAGCTTAATGTTTAAGTAAGATAGTATTGATATTTTGATAATTAACCCACTCAGCATCTGAGACGAGCTCACAGCCTTGTTGGCCTCAGTTTTGAAAGTGAGTTTATAAAATGGTAAAATAATCCTCCATAATGGGAAGGATAATTTTACAGAATCATGTCATGGAGATTTAGTATGAGGTTTTACAAAATTATGCCATGTCTTAATGTTGGAAAGTATCAGCTTATATAGTTAACTTTGCTTTTGTTCTGTAACCCCCTCAAATTGCCTAGAATTTGAAAAAATATCAACATATTCAAATGCTATTTTTAATATGTAGATTTATGATGATAAATCTGCTATGATGTTTTCTCCTAAGTTTCTGCCTCTCAAATGGACACACAAGCAGAACTACAGCTGAAAAAATTCTTGTTTGACAGAAGAAAACAGAAATATTTTCCCTTTACTCCCCTTTTTCTAGTAGCCTTAGCTTCTCAGGTTAAATGCCAGAGATTAACTCCACTGAAAGTAGTCCAGAGGAGACCTAACACAGAAGTAGTGACCTTACATATTGCCAAAAGGCAAACTGTTAATAAAACTATTACATGTACTTTCTTAGTCACTAATGGTAGGCAGGGAATGTTTTGGGCCCCCTTGCTGTAGAGCATGAGGAGTAGGGTTCGAGCAGGGCTGATGTACTATGACATTTGTTCTCTCTGGATGCCACTTGGTATTTCGGTGTTGAAATTGTATATGTCAACTTTTAGTTAAAAGAAAGAGAAGACAGAAAGTGATCACAGGAGGCATTATATTTGGACAATCTGTACTATTTGTTTACCTGCCTAGAACTTGAAATTGCTTAGTAAAGATTTACAGGCCTGAGAGGCAAATTCCTTTGAAATAACTCTGGTGCCCTGCCAAAAAAGATATCACCAATCCTGCCAAATAAATATAGATTTCAGACTTCAAAACAGCATTTGAGATTTGGAATATCTCCCCTGTTAGTTATCATTATCCTTATGGAAGTTAGAACAGGTAATGTCATCAGCAGATATATGACAAATCTCAGAAATGTGGATAGGTTGAATTTTCATAGTGCATATAAAAATTGCATTTCATAGATATAATAACTTCTTAAAAAAAAGCCAAATATATTTCATAGAGTGTATCATGGGTGGTAGATCAAAACACACATTGTATAAATATATTCTCAAGTTTATGGAGTTTTAAGAAACATGGATTATTGACTTCAGACTGTAGCAGCTCCTCAGGAGTTATCCTGTCTGTCATAAATGCATATTAAGGGAATTGTATAAAAACATGGATTATTGACCCAATAGGCTGCGAGTGCAGCAAAACTTTTAATTTTAAATCATTGTCACAAATAACAGGAAAGTTTCTTTTTTTGTTGTTTTTTTGAACAGTTTATGGTCTGCTGAGCCATTCATTGTAGCTTCTGGCTTTGCTTCCACAATAACATCCTCATCCAACTCACTAATGTCAATAGGGGATTTGCCATTCAAATTTAAAAACAGAAAAAAGGGCCCTAAAATCCTCTAAAGCAGAGATTCTTCTGAATACTTTGTTGACAGTTACGCCTCATAAAGTGGCAACTTTACCTGTCTGGCAGGAAAAAAATAGCTCAACTTTTATAATTTCCATCCAAAACAGAAAACAGAAAAAGATTAGAAAAGGAACAGGACCCTGAAAATTGGCAATGATTTTGCTCTGGCTCCAAGATGCTTCAGTGGTAAATGAAAATGTCCTAACGTAGCTTATCTCATTTTCACACCAAACATTAGGAGGATTTAACGGTAAGAAGGGCCAAGCCTTTTGGAGGGCTCAGTTCACAGGATGTCCAGAACTTTATATGAAGGAAATTCACTGTCGACCAAAGCAAGAGGGACAATATTGGCTTCCAGGAAGGATTCTGCATTATGAAAGATGACATCTATTACTTTAGGATTCTCCTCACATTTTCTAGCTTTCCAGAAGGCTTTATTCTGCCTAGACTTGAAATATAGAAATGTAGAAATTATCCAGGCTTCTTATCATAAAATATAGGGAAAAAATCACATTTGTTATCTCTTGCAAATGGAGCAATTCTAATTGTAGAACACTGAACTCCTGAAAACATTTTCAGTTTTATCCTTGTTATAAAGACACCTTGTGTTTACACACCACAGAGTGAAACATTTTATCATAACTATGAACCTACTGTGGGTGGTGATTTAAAATATCTCATCAGCCACAGGGCCTGGTACATGCCTGTCAGAAGCCAAAAAGCCATCTTCTAGTCATCTCCATTTTTTATATCTCTAGCTGAGAGGTAATAATAAAAGTGTATTTTGCACTTCAAAATTATAACTTCCCTCTGTATTCTAGCACAGTCTGAATTTATCAGTAAACAAATATTAAAAAAAAGAAAAACAAATAGCAGTACTGATTTGTGTTTTACATTGTGGAAGTCATTAACTATGACTCAGGTAGCAAAACTTATATGTTCTCTCTTTGACAGTGATGACAATTTAATAGCATTTGACTCTGCTGAGTTGCATAGAGCATCCTGCAGCAATGAGAGAGGTTGTTTATCAAAATGATAAACATGTTTTCATTTCCTCCTTGGCTGCATGTATGTGATCAGAAGTCTGAGGCCATCAGGAATTCACTTATTCTGGCCACCAGGCAGACATTAAGCTATTCAGGACCATCTGTGCTTGAAATGAGTTCCACTTAATGGCCCTTCCTAGGGCAGGTCACTCGTAATGAATGTGTGCGTGCATGAATGCATGATGCACGAGCAAAACCACACGTAGGGGACACTTCTTGGGGTGTTTGGTGGCAGCAGGAACACTTGATAGATAAGATATGTCTTTCTTTTGGGGGTCACACAGTCAGTGATTTTAGAATTCAGGTGCTCTGTTGCATTCGCCTCTCTCTCATTTCCAATGCGCCACGCAACCTAATCCAGTGAAGGTTGTTGTAAGAACTTGTTCATGTTACTTGGAAAAAAATAGTAATATTCCAACTCTACAGGATGTGATGGCCAAATTCTGCCCTCTCTTATACTATAAGCAATCCATTGTGGGAATATGAGAGAAAGAAATAAGATAGGCCAAGTCCTATAAATGTTTCCAGACACTTTAAGAGCTGTTGATCACTTTAATAGCTTAGCTTGCTTACACAGTCTCAACTAGACACTCCCTGTTTCAGTGTTATTCTGATAAAGCTTAAGTACATGTAGATGTTACCAGATCTAAACGATTACAGAAAAGAAAAAATATACAGGATTAAATATCTTTAGACTTCTAACAAACGTCTGGTAACATGACGGTCAAAACTTTTCAGTCATTTGGAGATTTTCTGAAAAAGCACATACAGAAATTAACAGGCAATTTTGCACACCTGCCATCCCATGCCCTTGTATGAACATCCTAGAGAAAGCAAAGGCTACCCTTTGAAAGCCATTCTTACAATTGCTAAAAAATAAAATAAAATAAAATAAAATAAAATAAAATAAAATAAAATAAAATAAAATAAAATAAAATAAAATAAAATAAAAGAGTTTGAAGAATTTGTAGTTTGATTAAGCTCTGGAAACTTCCCAGCTGTAATTAATACATTCATAAGGTTTAATCAAAATCTTTATGCCAACTAATATGCCAGAACTACAGACTACACTGGGCTCAGGGGAAAATACTTTATTTATTCTAAGAAATAATAAGCAACTACTACATTACTTACAGAATAGGTTCTTGCTTCTGATGGGGAATATGTAGCAGATGGAAACACAAAGTCCCATGCTACTCCATGAACCATTCCATAAGTCAACAAATAAAAGACTCATCAGAGGCACAGTACACTTATATTGCAATTTTTATTCTACATAAAATCCCCTGGCACTCTGTATCTGCTCCAGAAAGAAAAGAATAAACTTTGCAGGATACATTTTGCAAACAACAGCAACTTTAGAGAGTAAGAATGAGTATAGAATAATAAGACAGGGTTAAAGGGTTAAATCTTTTTTTTTTTAATCCTCTTCTCTAGGCTCAAAGGCAACCACAGCTTGAGTATTGGAGTACCATCAGTTATAAAACCATCTAATTTGGCCCATAAATTTTAAATGCAAAAAGTATCAAAAATGGGCCAAATTATGCATATTTAGTATTAAGCCAGAATTCTAACTTCTAATTCATACTTAATTCCTCTCCATTGCGATAACTGATATAAATAGAACCAGGGGCTACTCATTATATATGGGATTACGGTAACCATGGGAATTTATAACATACCACACATGCTCAGCAAGCCTTCTGGCTAGATACTGCATCATTTTTG
This sequence comes from Rhynchotus rufescens, assembly GCA_032273925.1. Classification (NCBI taxonomy): domain Eukaryota; kingdom Metazoa; phylum Chordata; class Aves; order Tinamiformes; family Tinamidae; genus Rhynchotus; species Rhynchotus rufescens. The sequence goes on along the minus strand of JAVCKT010010194.1, from coordinate 21,996 downwards.
CCCAGCGGATCAGGATATTGCTGTGGTCTGTTGCCTAAATATATATTTATATTTTCATTAATATTCATTATTTTCATTGTTCATTATGTGGGATATGTATTATTTTCAGTGTGGAAAGACTCTGGGCAACAGCAGCAACATAAATGACTCCCACTGAGGGTCATTAAGTTTTAGATTGGGAAATTATTTTCTTGAATGTAGTTGCTATGAGTTCTGGAAACCCAGGCCAGCCCATTAAAAAAAAAAAAAAAAAAATTTGTTTACAAAAGATGACAACAATTTCCAGGAGAAGTGTGGCTAGCAAAACTTCATTTTCTACAGATTTACATCTTTTAATTCCTTTCAAGCTCCTATTGGAGCTTCTTTCCATATCTAAGCCACTAAAAACGGCTCCGGTGCTCTTCTGGAGCCTAAAGATACAAGCTGAGGATACAATTCAAGCAGACATGACCAATCCTTATTTCTATAAAACACCTGGGATTTTAGTTATCTAAGAGTCTTCTACTCCACTTCTCGACTGGAGCTGAAATATAGAAGTGTGAACTACAGTGAGTTGGTAGAAGTGACCATGCCATTACATACATAATCCTTAGGATGCCAAGTGAAGAAAGAAGCGAGAGAACACTTAAATGATTGTTTTAGTAAGTTAGCTCATTTTACACACATGGTCTTGGTCTGGGGAAGAACTACTAGCCAAAGCAGGTGCAGTTTTTCCAGCTACAGGTAGAAATCCCACAAATGCAAAAGTTTGGCTGGATTCAAGGGTCAGAAATCAAAACCTAAGACAGGCCCTGAGCACTCAGCACAAGCATCTCTGCTATAATCAATAAAATGACTTTGTCAAAAAAGTACTGTTTCCATGAAACCAAAGGAAAATAGTATTAAAAAAATGTTCAGGGAAATGTTGGTATTTCATTTGAATAGTAAAATCTTCCTTTTTTTTCTTTTTTTTTTTTTTTGTATTTTATTTAGTATAATAAGGAAAGCAGGGCTATGCAACGCTCTAATTAGCAGATGGATTTGTAGTCTTTTACAACTTTCTACTAATGCTGTCTGCCATCAGCCACAGGAGGCTTTTTATCTAAGAGATTTACAGATTCTTATACTTGCACCCAGAATAGACTCTGATCCTCAAAAAACACTTTATACATAGAAATTTAAAATAAGTATTTTTCTCAAAAAAAAAAAAAAAAGAGGAATAGTATGGATTCTACTCTTGAATTCACAAAGAAAACTCAGAGCACACTAGTGTATAAGATGTGGGTGGATCTAGGGCAGACTTACGGATTTCCATATCAAACCAGTATACACACCAGAGAATAGGTCTTTCTACTAAAGAGCCTTGCAAATTGATCTCCTGAGAAATTTGCACAAGGCCTTATTCTTATGCATATTAAAAAAAAAAAAAAAAAAAAAAAAAAGAAACAAAAAGAAAAAAATGAAAGATGAATCAAAGGCAAAAAAATGGTACCCAGAAAAACAAGGCAGGCTTCCGTGAGCTCCTGCCTCTGGCACACTGCATTTCAATTGGCAGCGCAATAACTGGCCACGGCTGATGGACTCAAGAGGACAACGAGGCAACGGTGGCAGAAGAGGAATGCTGATGAGGAGATTTGCTGCTAGCTGTTCGTCACGTTGAGTTATCAATAGCCTTAATTATGATTTTGCATACATGTGTACAGCATACACATTTGGAAAAATGGCTGTGTTTATGAGAAAATCCCACCTATGGTGAGAGCACTTGCTGTCCCCGATAGGCAGCGGGTGAAGCAATCAAGCAGGGCTCACCATACACACACCCCACAGGTTAGAGGGCTTTTTTTTTGTCACAGGGAGTGACAAAAAGTGAATTGTAATAGGTACTATTAGCATTCTGGTATTGATGAGCTATAAAAATGAGATATGTAACCCACAAGGCAGCCAAGAATCCAACATTCTCTTAGTGGCGATCTTCAGTCTCTTAATGAGATTTTTTTACTTCAAAAGCTTACAACAACTCAGAGAAATAGAGGCCTGAAAAGATTAGAAGTTTTGGTGCGATTTACAGTGCTAGAATTCTATTAAGAAAAGCATATGATAGGTAGGACTTTGACAATTCAGAAAGAGAAGAACATTATTTCTGAGAAATAACTTAAGTTCAATATCCAAAAGTAATAGGCATTATGACTCTAAATTTCATTGACTTTCACTGAGTTATTACCTTCCTAAATAACTAAATCACTTGTAAATGGGATTGCTTTATCTAAATGATGGAGACCTGGAAAGGCCACACAAAAAAAATCTTGACATATCTTTTAAAAAATCTTGCCCTTAGTCACTTGGGTGATTTTGAAAGTTTATCATTTAATTTGTCAGTGAGGATATAGAAAAAAAAAATCTAATATACCTGCTCCTTCTATAACCTAAACTGCAGGCAGCAGTATAAACTAGAGATTAAAAAGACCTGGTATGCTATTCCAACCAACACGTTGCATCTGCAAAAATCCTTTCCAGAACATATTTCCTACATAGAAAAGCCATGGAGAAACTAACTGTTTTGCCTTTGAGAACTCCAGGGTCTTGCTAGAGCACAGTGGAAACCCGTAGTGGAATTAGAGACAGGAATATATCCTTACCAGAAAGCTTGAGTGAACCACAAAATATTGTTCTTGGGGACTCAAAATTTTGTTCTGCTACAGGCTACCAGTGAAAGACAACCAAAAATGGATGTTAAATTCATTGCATGTTAAATTTCAAGGAAACATCTTTAATTCAATGCCTATATCACCAGCATATGCTCCAAACTGAAAAACTATACTCCTTTTCCCAGCAGCTTCAAAAGAGAGCCAAAATTATACCCATTTTATATGTTTCTTATCATAGCTGAAAAATCTCAAGTTTTTAGAAACTTGAAATATTCATAAATAAACCAACTGATTACAACTTTATAACTTTCGAAACCATGTAGAGGAAATGTTTGAACTAGGCTCAGTGAAAACAAAACAATAAAGGAATTTTAAATTTTGATGGAGAAGCAGAACAACGCGTTCCTATACAGTCTGCCTCTCGATGGCCGCAGATAAATTCATCCTCAAATAATTTTATCTTCTATGGTGATTAGCCTATGGAGACTGTATGATGTGTTTACTGAGGAGAGTAACATTGTTTATGGTAATGTTCTTGTCATGCTTTATAAATGTGTGAGGTGTTTTTTATGAAGTGGTTAGATAAGGGGTGGTGAAAGTAATGTGATCCATAAAGAACGTACAGTGATGAAGAGCCAGGATCACAGAGATACTGTAGACAGACTGATATGGAGAATTATTACCAGTGCAGAAGCTGCATTAATCTTCCAAAGAATGGCAATAAATAAAGTGAGGAGGAGGAGGAACAAGATACAAGGAGTTGGTTAATGTATAAAACTGCTATGTTAAGGCGGGATCACTGTGTAGATGCTTTGAATGGGATCTCTTGTCTTGCCTTGCTCTAACGGCAGTAATGTTTGTGACAGTGGGGTTGACCACATGCTACAAAACACGCAACAAAAAAAACAAAGAACTGTAAGTTATAGTGTGTGTAATGAAAATGTCACTGTCCTGGCGCTGTGCTCCACGAGCATCAGCAGTAAATTCTGCACTCTTGCAGCTAAGCAATGTCAAGGAACCCTTTCTCATTCATTTTTCAGGGGACAAGCGTGCACATTATCCCTTCCCATATTTTCCTTGGTCATTCACACCATGACCATTAGCAGCTGGTACTAAATTTGAGCAGACAATGATAGCTTTACTGGGAAGTGACTATATAAGAGTACAGAGAGACTGTGGGTGGACCTTAAGGAACAGAAGCAATAGGTTTGTTTTACATGGAAAGCATTTTACATAGCATATGTTGTCTATTGCACATGAACCTGGTACTCTTTCACTTAAGGAATTTATAGCACACTTGTTACTGAACCATATTGAACTTCCAGCAAAGTCAGATACTTAAATAAATGTTAGAGTATATTTACAGTAGTATTTTAATTTGCAGACTATTATATTCTGGTTACCAATTTAAAAAAAGACAAACAAAAAAACCTCCTACCCCTACCATTTTATCAAAATGTTCTATCTTGTTCTGATCTAAGCATGGTATTTTCACTACTGGCCAGGATTAAACTGTGTCTAGTGGAGAAGAATTGAAACAGAGAATGGCCTGGGACTCAGATTTCACCAGCCTCAGGTTTTAACTTCACATAGCAAACACTTTTACAAAAAACCTTAGTGAAAGGGTGGTTGTCTCCTACTCACCAAAAATGTAAGAGAAGGAGCAATAAAAAATGTTTATTTCACAATATCCTTTGCTTCCTTGTGCTTTCTTCTTTTTGTTTTATTCTGATGACATTAATCTCAAGTCTGATTGATTTTCCCTTCTCTCAGATCCTTTAATCATTCTCAAGATCATCTTCCCCCATCTCTCCCGAAAGCCTCAACTGCCTTTGCACAAGTCTCCATGTTTTGATGTCTCTCTTCTCCCTATTGCTATTGATGAATAATATTTTATTTCTTGTCACCTTGATTTGCTCTGTCTCTCCGCTCCAGCTTGCAGTATACAATTCTACCCATGATTTATTCTAGTTTCTCTCTCTCCTTACCTTTTTTTTTGGAAATGCACTGAATGTTTCTCACAATTTCTTTCTCATCTCCCTGGAAGCTTCTGGTGAACAACACAGTACAATACTACCCTCTGATAATTGATCATCTGGCTCCTGTTCAGATTTGTACTGCTTCCTTGAATACATGTGCAATTCAGTTCACTCGGCTCCTTTACAATATGAATAAAAAAGGGCTGCATACTTGAGTGGAAATATATTGAGCCTAGTGAGCAAACAATTTCCTACTTTGAGAGCTACATGTGAGACATTACAGCATGGGCTTGAAATTCATATTAATTTATTTTTCATTAGTTAAATACAAGCAGTGAGCTGGGAGCTCTGCAGTTAGCAGTTCTAAAAGAGGGTATGCAGAAAACATGCTTATTTTCCTCTCTCCTGTTTACCCGTAGTAATCAGTATTCATCCAAATACTATCTCTGAGAATTTGGGGTAGGTTTTTTTTTTTTCTTTTTAAATAGAAGATGGTTTTTTAACAATTTTGTTTTTTTTCTGTCAAGTAAATGATTGTTCTGGTGAAAAATACTGCTACTGGCAAATCCTGGCATTGGCACACATCAATAAATTTCAATTCAAGAGAAAATCCTCACGTCCCATGGGGGTTATAATTCATATACCTTGTGTACCTCAAGGCTAATGATTTCTGGTTCCCTGACTCCAGAGGACTATGGCCAAGAAACCTGATGAAATATTCAGGGGCACAGAATGGGGAATAGGAAGTTCTAAAGACCTTGGCTTCGTGTTGGGGCACTGAGTCTGTGACGGGCTCTGAGCCCAAATACCCCTACCCTGGTCCTCCTGCCTGCATAGCCTCGCCACATGGACCACCTTGGGCTGGATCAGCTGGAAGCTTCAAAATACAAGCAGCCCATGAATCTCTTTTAGTCCATTCAGCTCCTTTTTCCTATTTCAGCTGAATTTCCAATCTTGAAAGTTATGGATCATTTGGAATTTAAACTGTACTCCAATAAAATAGCAAGAAATGCCTACAAATTAGCAACAGAGAATCTCCTTCTAACAGTGTCAGAAATTATAAGCAGAAGAGGTCATCATGGGCAGTCCTTTTCCAGTATCAAAATGGTTCCCTCCACACACTCATGAGCATCTTGCTAAATTTATTTTCACATTATTTAAGCAATAGGGCTTCTGTTGGTGCAACAGGGGATCCACTGAAGATACCCTTCTAGTGTTTAATGTGATCTGCTATTGGTCTGAAAAGCAGGAAAAAAAACCTCTCTGTTTTGTTTTGCTCATTAATTCTAATTATTACAATTAATAGCATTACGCTATGACCAATGGAACACTGCTACTCCCTGTTCTATACTTAGAGATGTCAGCTATATTTTGGATGGTCATCACATCTACCATCATCATTATCATCACTTAGCCAAGCTGTGCATTTGCTGCTTCTCTTTATCTTTCACTACAAGCCAGCCTCCATCACCTTAATTACTTCTATAGCTCTTCCCTGCACTATTGATACCACTTTTACTCATTTTTTTAGGATTCTACAATATAACAATAGCATTATTATTAACAGTAATAAACTCTCTCTGCTTATAAGTTGATGAGTGTTATTATCTCCAATGAAGACAGGAAATCTGCCCTCTTTTCCTAACCCAGCATTTATCTCAGAATATTGCTCTTCAGTACATTGTTAACTAAAACAGAGACAACCAAAGTTTGGAAAATATCTGAGCATCAGTATATAAGCTACAGGACACACTGGCATTTACCTTTTACTAATTTGGTAGGTACTCAAGCCTTATGAAGATGGATAAAGAATGAAAAACAGGAAAAAGAGAGAGAGAAAAGGAGACAGATACTATTTATAGAAAAACTAGTCAGAGAAGTGGAAGAGAATGTCATGTGTAACTGAAATGGCACTTTATACTACGATATATCCACAACACAAAAAGAGACTTCCTCTCTTGCTCTTTCAGAAAATGCCAAAAATGGCACGATATTATTATTATTATTATTATTTAGTATCAATTGTAACAGGTAGCTGTTTTCCAGCAATAATAGCTGAACATGTTTTTTTCCCTAAATACATTAGGTCACATTTTTCTAGTTCCATTCATATTATTTCCATGTCTTTTTTTTTTTTTTTTTTTTTCCTCCAGATCCTTTTTATTACGATGCTAGGACTTCGGTGACATCTGCCATAACACATGTTTTCATATCACTGGCAAAACGGTAGGGGTCCTGTTTTTCTGCAAGACACAGTCTGGGTACAGCAGTTCCCAAATGCTTACTCTTATACTCTGTACTTGAAAGTGAATTTTGTTTGTCAGGCAATGAGCTCACAGCCCTTGCACTACTTCTATGGCCCAGTAACACAGAATTGGGAATGGGATCTGAAGCCTCCTTGGCTGAGATAACTAATATTGCAAAGGTGTGGGCTGCCCCCTTTTTCCAGAGGGAATCCTCTTCTGTGGTTATTGAGTACCACAATAACAAAGAGGGATTTTGACCCAGCACCTCTATAATATTCAAAACAGCTTTAGGACAGGCTTTGTTGACAAACAGGTGCTTTTTTCTGTAAGACAGTTTTTGTATTGATCTGGGTTAACGTCTTGCAGAAGTGAACAATCTCCTTGCCATGTCAAAGGCTAACCATCTGTGAACAAGTGATGCAGCCAGAAAATCCATGTGGCTGCTATAATAGCTTTAGGATGTGGTCTTGTTTCAATCAACTACAAAAATAAATTCACAGAAAAGACAGAAAAAAAATAGTTGTTATATTAGAGTATGCAGAAAATGCTTCTGCTTATAAAAAAATCATCTAAATAAACTAATTTACACTTTTTATGAGACTGGAAAGCTACTGAAAACATTAGGAAGTTCATTTACACCATTTTCTCCTTAGACATTACAATCACCTCTTCTCAGTCTCATGCATCTTAACTCTCTTTTTATTTAGAAAGCAAAATCTCTCCATGGGACAACTCACCTCCTCAATATCAGGATATTGATGTTTGCACTTTGAGGATCAGATATTTCTCGTTCATGCCAATAACTAGCACTCAGTCCTACCAGAACAGGAGTTCTAAAGACCATTCCATTCTGGGGGAAGGATGTGCAAGCTTGGGGTCACACTGAGAGGCAGTCCAAAGAATTAATGATGCTGGATTAGAAGTCTAATGACTGGAAGTACTCAGGCCAGAAGAGAGCTTTTCTTTTGAGAAAATTTCTTCCTCTGAGGGTTAGCTTTAAGTCCTAAATAACAGGCTTCTTGAAAGATGCCGAGACTACGGGCCACAGCTTTTGAGTGAGGGTTTTTAATATCCTGACTGCTCAGGAAAAAACATTCACCAGGAATTTCTTTATATCAAGGTCATGAATTATTATGCTTATCTGCCTTTGGGAAATCACTTGACGATGTCCTGCCAGCACCTGAGTGCTATCTGTACAGTTTTATCTTTGATAAACCCAAGGTTCTCGCTAAATATGGGAGCATTAAATTGTGGCCACTTGCTCTCTGGATGTGCAAGGGGCACATTTTCATGCAGTACTAAGGGCATAGATGGTATCAAGATACAACTGTGTTTGTAACGTTTGAACTTCTTGTCCTGAGCTCCAGGAGAAACAGAATCAGAAAGGGACTCCTTGCCCCTGAGACACAAGGGAACACAAGGGAAAGATGGGCAGGGAAGAGGTAAAGTGGGATACAGCTGCCCAAAATCTCCCACGCTGCTTTCCTGCTTTGCTCATTCTTGTTTTCACTGCAGCAATCACTGCCAGCCAATGTGGGCAAGGTATTTGTGAGGTCTATTCAATCTATGCATAAATATTCCAGGGCATGCTGCCTTCCAACAGATTAAATCTCCTAGGGCATTTGTGATCCCCTCCCCACTAACTGTTTTGTTGACTTCCCTCAGCCAAAAATTTTCACAGTCCTCACACATTGATTTCAATTCTTTTAAAACTATTCTGGATAAAGAAAGTATTGTAGAGATTGACAATAGAAAAGCTACTGCAGAGAACTACAATATAAAATAGAAAATACACTTTAAAATAGG
>JAVCKT010010194.1:0-13085 GCA_032273925.1 Rhynchotus rufescens | reverse complement strand
CTCTCTTCTTGGGCTCTTTCAGCCCAAAACCTCAAAAACAACCAATTGGCACTTCTTGATGTGTATTTGCATACTTGTTTACTTTTCAAAGTAATTAGCTTTTAAAGTATTACCAGGGAGCTGAACAAATGTACCGTATAGTCCCCAAAACAATACAAGAGAAACTGTTTGCATTTGAATGAATTTACTTTGCTGGTACCATGAATGCATCAACTGAGTGAACACTTAATGTTGAACATTAATTATACAAACAAAAGAAATGGCACAAAGCTGTTGTCTCTGTTAGTTTTCTTCCAAGATTAATCCTTGTTTATGTTAGACGTTCTGTGTCCTAAATAAATTACTGTAACTGCTTCCAAAAGGATATTTTAGATGATTGAAAATATGCAGTGATCAATGCTCTTTGCGTTGACAAACACCCTCTTTGCTGCTGCTGCTGTCCCTCACTCAGCACGAAATCTCTTTAACCAGACTGAATTTTATAAGATCTTGAGGGACTGATGACAACTCCACTCCCTTCTGGCTAGTTACCTAACATATAGGCTTTCCAGTCCACCCATGTTGGTTTTATGACCTTGTTTCTCCTCCTCCAGAGATGAAAAGTAAAGTAGTTTGGGTATCCAAATGAACAAGCAAACAAAAGATGTGCAGAACTGCACTGCGATGTCATGACAAAATGTACATTTTGTTACAGTGAATTTTTAAGCTAAATTTCACAATACTTTGGTCTGTTGATTAAAAAAAAGAGAAAAAAAGAGAAAAGCAATCAAGAGTCAAAAGACTAAAAGATGATATCAAATTGTCTGTTTTGCTCAAATTCCCAGTATGCAGGAATGATATAGAGTCCTAAGAAAACTCTGTTGTTTCATACAAGACCTCAACAAGACTATTTTCTAGGAAGCTTCTTTGCTCTGATCCCACAAGACAACAAGATCTAGTTGCAGGCTGCCACCCTGCAGATTTTTGAAAGTCCTCCATAAAATTCGTCTTTGCTAACTCAGGTGCATTTTGTCATGTCACCGCCACACCGCTCTTTGACAGCCTCACACATCTCCTCTCATGATGACACAAGCTTTAAAATGAGGAATCACAGTGACCGGAATCCAATTCAATTTGGAGTTTCCATGAGCTTACAAAACAGTTGGCAAGCAAGACTTTCAAGGTTACTAAAGAAGCTCAGGACAACCCTGAGTCATGAATTTCTGAAAACTGAGAAGGTTTCCTTCCTTATCATAATCATCCTTGGCTTATCATATCCTTGTATCCTGTCTTAGCATTGCTGTTGAATGCTCCTGCAGACAAGACATTGGATCTGACCCAGTATGGTTGCTCTTGTACTCATGAAGACAGAAGGGAAAGGGTCCCAGTGTCCCAGGTGTCATTCTCCCAGATGGCATCTGAAAATGCTAGTCACTGTAACCCACTTAAGTGGTGCACTGCAAAGTATCACCAAGCTATTTTGGACATACTTTTCCATAAATCACATATTGGCAATTTCATAACCCTTGGCAGGGCTGGCTTTCCCATTATTCCTGTGCTTATCCAGAGCAAATCTCCTCCATTCTTCCAGCTCCTGAATCCTCTTTGTACTCAAACTACATCAATTTTGACATGCTCTCTCACCAAAAGACTTGTCTATGAAATGCCATCTATGCCACTATGAAGTACACCCTCAAAGTTTTACTCATTTCATTCCTCATCTGACAGCCTGCCTTGCGGAGCCTTGTCCAGCAACACTGCTACAGGACAGAACGAGTAAGAAAATGTCAAAGTTGTCAGGCACGTTCTCTAAACCACCTCCAGTCCTTTGACTTCTGATGCTAACCACATCTCCAAAATGTCTTGCTGCCTAGCCTTCAAGTTAGGGATGAATCTCCCATGTACTTAAGAAACCCTCAGAGATTCCCACGTTCTCTGCTAAATGGCCCTTAAACATTTACAAACCTGGACACAGATACTGCCAAAAAAGATCAGCATGAGTGTCTATCTTCTATTCTGTCCTCTTTCTGCCATATGAAATATCAAAGGTTTCAAAGGAACACTAAAAAAGCCCACAAATGGGACAATTACAATATGTAATTGTTTATAGGCTTCAGGTTTTGGAAAACAAGAGCTCTTATTCCAACTTAAATACTTTTAATCTTATCCAAAGTCACAATGGGTTTAAATGATCCAGTAAAATATCCATATTATTTTATGCCCCAGGCACCCCTGATGCCGTATTTCAAGTATATTATGCACTGTGCAAATAAACAAAGTAAAGCTTAATCCCTACACCAGTTTCATAAATTCCTTGAGCATCTGCACTCAGTCATTAAGAGATCTGTAAACTGTAACCATTATTCTGCAGATCCATTTTGTGTTTCTTCATGCATTTATCTCTACTGTAAGCAGGCACAATCATGACAATTTTTGCTCATACAAATCTGTTTCCATGTCTCTCAAATCTGTTTTACGACCTCTTTATTTTCACCAGTGCATCAAATTTCTTTCATTCTTTTAATGATATTACAGAACTCAGTACTCAGTCCAGTATTTTCTAACCCATTCTTTATCCTGGTGCGCTGGAACAATCATTTTGGTAGTTGCCAGTTTGGGGACACCTATTACTCTTTGACATTATTTTTTTTTCCTAATAACCAATTCTTTCATAATAAATCACCCTTTGAAGTTCTACCAGATGAACAATTTTTTCTTACCAACATAAGAGCAAGACAGTGAACTGAAATGACTCACCCTAAGCTCTGCTTTCAAATAATTCTTGGTCACTTTATATTTTTTTTTATATTCCTCACTTACGATCCTTCACAGATCCAATGTTCAATATCCAAGCACAGTGTTTCTAACCACATCACACCTAACACAATCTTATTTTAACCACAGTGCACAACAAGCAAAAGATATGTTCAGGAGATGGTCACGGGACCATCATAATCAATATTTATATGTAGCTCTGGAAATACTTAAAAAACAGAGTTAATAAACTAAAGGCAGTACTGAAAATAGTTTTGTAATAACAGAATAGAGATGCACAGACATAACTCATGTTCGCATAAGCACACACACACGGAGTTAATTCAGCATGTTTTCATTTGGTAATGTAAAATATGGTAGTCTTGATTTTAAGATTGGTCTGCACGCTGAATTAAAGAACACTGTAACAGAGAAGGAAACACACTAAGACTCACTGATTTCAGCAGAGTTTGGGCATGTCAGCCTGAGACAACTCTGGATGTGCATGCACAGGGTGGGCAATTGTGCAAATCCAAGTCCATCCAGATTTGTAATCACGGGCAATGAGCACAACTGACTGTGGGCTCTGTGCTCGTATAAAGGGTTTTGCATGTTATATGCAGAGGGCCTATTATGAAAAATTTGTGTTCCTTAGGGATGAAGAGTACATTTTCCCTGTATTTTTTAGAATAGTAAAATATTCCCCTAAATATATTTTTAGCTCAATTCATTAAATACCCCCACACACATCCATACATAATTCCACTAGTCTATTCTTACAGTATTGCTAAGCAATATTAAACACCGTGTACTACATATCTTGTGTGCTGCTGTTACCACTATGAGATTCCCAAATTTAAACACTTGAGCAACAATATTTCAGGGAGAGTGGTGAATTGAGGCCATTGTTGGAAGGCTATGTATTACATCTGAAGTGTCAGAGTGTGAATATTTGACATCGGGTTTTTGTGGGAAAGCTTTCAATTTTTATTCATGGAAAACCTGTTCGGCTGAATGCCATCCATGCCTACAAGGTATTGTATGTCACTAAGGGATATGTCAAGTCCTTTCTACCATACTGCTTGATTCTTGATGCCAATCATCAAAAAGCAAGCGGAGAGAAGGTAAAATGCTATTGCCCTTGTATGTGCTTTTAAAATATGTTTTAGATTGTGGATAAGGGGTGTTGATTCCCTTCCCAAAGTATGCCAACAGGTTAATGCCCTTATGCCCTGGACATTTCACAAACTAGCTTCTGTCCTCTTTTATTTTTCTTTTGTATGCAGCAGGCTACCTGTACTTCAAAGAGTAGCAGTAATGATGAACATCTGTGGCACTCAGCTCAACTTCAGTTACTAAATCCAAGGATGAGTGTAAGACATTTGGAAATGGAGTGAGGAGATGCTCCTTCATTCCTATACCTCCTATTCTCAAACTAACTATTGAGCATGTTAACTTAGTTCATATCTAAAACAACAAGAAAAGCCTCATTAATGATAACAAAGCAGAGTCAGCAGTGATGATTAGGCAATCAGAGCAACAGATTTTTTAACAGAAAAATTGGAAAGGAGAATGAAAGAAAGAGAAAAATTATGAAAGCTGAAATTCAGAATTAATAGCATCAGGATTTCTAACAGTGTAAACATTTCTGAGTCCATTCAGCTCTCCATCACTTTGAATTTCCTCAGCTTTTCCTGGCATATGAAATAAAATCCACCGAAGTACCTTTCTAAGATGTATCAGGAATTTATGTACTTGAAAAGAAATCTAACTCATCAAGCCAGCTCACAGTGGTAAAGGCAACAGGGCAATTGGTCTCTGTATGCCACACAAGATCTCATTGTGAAATCCTGGTCCCACTGAAGAAGGTGGCAAAGGTGGACAGGACTCTGCTCTATCTGCTTAATAAAGTAAAATGAAAATTGCCTTATTTGGGGAATGAGAATTGCATGAAATCAATCTGCCCTCATTTTATCTCTGCAGCCTTTCTTCAGCCTCTGATAAAGGATTCCAACCTCTAAATGCAGGAGGTTAAGTGGAATTTTAAAGCTCATTTTCTAGAATTGTTCTTTTCTCCCCTCTTCCGGGCTGTAGATGATTCAAATACTACAAAGTCATCATCAAAATGTCTCTGAAGCTCTGGAGTTTGCCCACTGCACTCCTAGGAGTGTGGGTCAGCCCTTAATTATTATTTTATTTCATAAGAAACTTTTGTAAGAAATCTTTCCATATACATAATCCTTCTAAATTGGAGGGGCTTACTCTTCTCATTTTTCTAGCAAAACAGCTCAAGAAAGAAAGGATGAAATAGAAAGTTCAAAGGAATATGTAACACCAGATCAATGTGTCTGCCTGCTAAAGTTGAAGGGATCCAGCTGAAAAGTCTATTCCAATAAGGCTAGTGCTGAATCCCTTGACTGCTTCAAAAGCAAACTCCAAAACTGATGTTTCGGAATAAACCCACACGTCTCATGTTCTTTGCATAGGTCTCTCCTTTAATATCAAAAATGTTATCTGTAGTATAAACTATCATTTGAATTATGCCTTGACAGTTTTTTCTTCAGCAAAACAAAGAGGCTTTGCTACTAGTTATAGTAATGTTTAATTTAGTAATATAAATTGACAAATTCTTAAGGTGCTGAGTGAACTGTTGTGATAAAAATTCTATTTAATGGCATCTCTATTGAGGAACTAGTGAAGTACGTTTTGCCCCATTTCTCAGACCCTTTCTCAGCATTTAATCAGGTGGCAAAACTAGTTGGTATCTCGTTATTGAATGAAGTTTGGAATTAGCTATGACAATATTAACACTACAACCCAATAACTAACAAATCCTGTCACTTAGAACTGGAACAAAGCAAAAATCAGGAGTTAATGAGGTAAGATTCAGCTGCGTACCTGACTATGTACGTGATATCGGAAGAGGTATTTTGAGCATTGCGTTGGCTTTTCAACATGTCATCATGTCTATTCTTCAGTCCCACAGCTTTATTATGGAATAACTTAAACACCATGGGCAATTCTGCACAAAACACAGTCCAATAGTGTCCTGTTTGGGTCCAAGTAACACCCAAACTCATTCACAGCCATGATTTCCAGACTTTTTGGAGGAACACACTGACAGCAAGGACACTTTCTCACAGACCCTTATCATCTCACTTTTCATTTGAAATAATACCATAATCCTACGGTTCTGAAATATAATACTCATAAGAGAATAATGCTCATCCCTGTGAAAAGGGCTCTGCAGAATCTTTAATAGCTGCAAGTGGTGATCGTTGCCAGTGAACCACATTTTTAGCAGGGTATGTCCCTCATTAACTCAGGCCATCCAATTGCCTTACAAAAACCCTTATCTCCTCTTCCCAGTGATCTACTCTGGCCATCATAGCTTAAAATATCTCCTTTTCTGTGTTTAAAGTCATTGTATTTTCTTGAAGTAGCTGCTGGTCTGCTCGCTGAAGACAGTTTCCTACCTGAATGAGTTAAAAAAGTAATAGTGCATTTATTTATCTGAGAACAGACACTACCATAGGAAGAATGACTCCAAACTGCCTCGTTGTTTGTTACATTTTGGAAAGAAAACAGAGTTTCTGAAAGGAAATTACTTGTGGATTCCTGAGCTAAGGTTGTTCTTGGCAGTTTGTACGTCTGAGATGTTGCATTTTGAATGCAAGAGTTGGACAGTCATATAAAACCTTAAGAAAGTGATTTTTTTTCCAGCTTGTTTTCTAGACCAAGTAACTGAGTAGTAATGTTGATTTTGCACTATGCCCAAAGTAGGTTTTCATAGCATTTTCAACCAAGACAAAGAGGTACTCTGACAATAGCTTGTATGACCTCCCCTCATCTATTATTTCAAGTCCAAAGAAAGAGTCCTCTTCATTTAAGGTCACCTAAACCCTGTATCTCCTGCAAAGTTTCATCCCACCTGCAAACGTCACCTCAGGACCTGGGGTGGCACATTCTTGAATCCTCTCTGCTTACCTGCATGGGAACATCAAAACACACCCTTGTGTTTGTGGATTTTTTTTTTTTGATGGAAACTTTGAGATAGAACACAATACATTTATGTCTAGTCATCATTCTTCCTACCCTATGTATCAATACCATTTTCAAAGTTTCTATGCCCTCTATATATTATTTATCTGTTGCTTTCTTGCTGTTCTTCTAATCATTTTCCAGTGTTCAGACTTTCCACAGTTGTTCCTGAATCCTGATACTCCTAGAGCCTTTCTTCCTTGAAAAGCCAGATTATACAGCAAGTAGTTGCTATAAACACCAAATAATGTATTTAACCACATCACCTTCTGACAAACACCAGCTCTATTAAAGCAAGAGACACCTATTTCAAGTCAGTAAATGGAAATTATTGTTACATTTTTCACGCTACTCTAGGTCTCATTATGTCTGTTCAGAGGACCAAACAAGAGAAAATAATGAAAGGATCACCAATTAATGCTAAATGATATTATCTATTTTCAACTATAAAATCAGAGTTTGCAGGTGACACCATTACTATGCTAGTCTTTAAAAAAAAAAAAAGCAAATAAAGACTGAAACAAATGTTATGCATTGACTTCAAATCAGGAGATATTCTGTACTTAAATAGAGATTATAATGCCATTTAAGCATGTATTTGCACATCCTCAAAGGGAGCATTTTTAAAATTTGTGTACACACATATAAATACACATCTTTGAACAGATATATGCATAGAGGTTCAGATAGCCTAGAGTTTATAAATCCAAGGTAAATCCATGTAAAATCTGTGTTTTTATTATGCATTCCTCAGAAGTCACTGACTATCTTGAAAGATATGTGCAGTTAGCAGATAGCCCGAGGTACATCAGAACAACTGCTCCCTCTTTACCTGCTGTTATTATCAGAAAACAAGAGGAAACTGAGTGATGTCTTCCACTCTCCATCTAAAATCACCACAGGCGCTAGTAAGTGTTTGAAACCATCTTTGCTTGAATAATCCTGTTAAAGTCATCTGGCACATTCGGACACTTCCTAGATATTTGCAATTTAGGGAAGAAATTGAATATACAGATCATTTTTCTACAACGAAAAGACAAATTTTGGTTATAGTCCTAGTTCACCTGATGAATATTAACTTCACATGCATTCAGGAAAATTCAGTTTATGTACACGTTAACGTTCCCTTTCTTTGGCACAGGTTGTGATTTCTTTCTTTTCACACAGAGTCTTCTGCACAGACCTGAGTCATAATTCCTCATTCTTGCTTTTCAATTCTCTTGTTTCTTTGTTTGATCAAAGCCCAACTCTGTCATCTACAGAGCAGTATTATATGCAGCAACTAATTCTTCCAAAGATATTTTCAATACAGAAACAACAACTTTCAGCACTGCAGAGACTTTGCCTACTCCCATGTTGCAGTTTAATCTTTGATCCTGCTGCTCCATGTTTATACCATTACACAATTATCACCTGAATTCTCATGCATTTATTCTACTCCTTACTCCTTCATTCCTAAAAACACTTTTTTCCACAAGCTCTTTCTATACAGCTGTAGTAACTGCTTTGTGCAACTGCGGTAAGCAATCTCCTCTACCATCTCATTCTGCATTTAGAAATGATCAATAATGGAGAAATCGTAAGCATGTCCTGCTTGCCTGGTTCTAGCTAATGCACACACACAGACACTCTACTCATACCCTTACAGACCTCGTTATGCATAATTACAAAGCATATTCCCTTGTATTACAATAAATATAGCAAGCAATTCATATTCATGTTGTTACAATATCAGGCAGGACAGATAAAATCCTGCAGTCCCACTGAGGTGATAAAGTCAATGGGATTTCTACTCAGTAAGAACTGAAAAAAGACATCAGGGCTTTGCCGGGTATCATTAAGGGGTCTTTTCTGTATTACAAGTAAGGCACATTATCATACCCACTGTTTTCAATTGCAGAATATCTTACAGTTTGTCATATTACGCTGCATGCTGTTTAGAAGTTCTTATCTAGCAGCTCATCACTTTTGGATGGAGGCAATTGAACAGAGATAGATCACACAAAGATCTCTGAGCTGTTATTGAGGACATACAGAATTTAAAGGCTTATTGGAAAAAAACGAACGTGATGCCTTTGCTTACCACACCAGTAAATGCTTACTTTTGCTCTCATTTCTAGAAACAGAGCTTCAAAAATGCATGAACTGCTTATGAGTAAGCTATTACTTATCACTTTTTTTGCATATATGTTCTTGCACATACATGAGCAAAGAAGTACACAGATGCATACACATACATGCACACTGCTCTTAAAAGTCTTCAGTCGGCTGGACTATCTATTCTTCATCTCTAAATAGCACCAGAAATTTGATTCAGATCCAGTTTTCAGATGAATATTTTACAGTGCATCTTAAAGGCTCTACACTACAAGAAGTAAAATAAATGTTATTAAATTCTCAGCAGATTACAAGACATCTGCAGAATATAGCGCAAAGAGAGCCTGGGCCTTTGTGCTGCGTGACTTACTGAGCACTAGGGAAGTGGATTTTGCTTTTTGAAGGATATTTGCCTCCAGCATAATACCAATAATGGAAATAATATCAGAACATATAAAGTTGAAGCTTTTATTCTCCACAGAACTAAGGAATGATGAGAGAAGTACTCTGGGAATTTTCCCCTTTAGATTAAATATTTGAGTCATGAATGTCGGAGACAATCAGTTTCAGTTCTGAAATTACCTTGCTATCTCAGGCATGGGAAGAATAAAAGCCATTTTCTGTATTACAATTAAGACATGCAAAATCTTATTTTCAACAGGATTTTATGCATATCGCAAGAGAAACATTTTCCTTAAACCATGCTTAGCTCTGTCCTCTAGCACTGGCTGAACTTCAGCCCATGCAGCCAAAGAATTCCTGGGTTTTATGTGGGACCATTGCAGCCAGTGCAACAGCAAAATGCACCAGTATATCTGATAGCCATTTTGGAGCCCTGTCACTGGATCACTGTTCACCACATGCCCCCAGCCTCCGTAAGGCTGTTTCAGCTCATCAACACAAATATCACTCCATTACACTGACACCACACCTGCTCGCTGTGGCAGCTACCCATATTTTGAGGACGAGCTGCTGCAGGCAGAAATGTAGCAATAACCTTTGGGGTGCATCACAAGCAGCAGACGCCTCCCAAATGCACCTTCTATCAGGTAATATACTGGAATGATATGCTTGCAAAACATATGGTGCCTATTTATTTAATGGACATAATAGTTTACAAGCTTTTAAGCTTTTTCAAGGTTCTGAACCTGTCCTGAAGGTTTCCCAAGGTAGTAAACTTATTGCAAATGAGAGTTTTATCAGCAGTTTCTATATGGAAAGGTTAAGGGGGCCTAGATTTCCTTCTTTTTTTTTTTCCCCCTAAGCACAAGCAATACATTTTGCAATGTAGCTGATACTTTGCATTTGCCAAGTTACCCGTCATCCATTCTGCATTAGAACTAAAGAAATCTATAGGAGAATATACGTGGTGTACTGGCCATGGGACGCTCCATTCTGTTTCTGCTATAATTTCAGAAGGAGCTTCTCACCTTTCTTCCAACCCCAAAAGGGGGCTGAAGGGGCTCCCAGCTATTTCCCTGGCCATGATGCACTCCCAAGGTCAACCTCTTTGCATCACATACAAAGACCTTTTGGTATTCTTGGAAATAATCATATATCCTGGTGGTTATCTGGACATCCACAGTGTTTTGGGAACCAGCCACAGGATTTTCAGATGTGCTCAGCACCTCTCAGGTCACAAGGACTGCAATACCTCAGTGTGGAACACTTTTGATATAAAATACCCTTTTCTATCATGTTTGAAACTCAACATAACTAGGGAGTTGGGTTTTTTTCCCCCTTTGAATGCTATGGTGAAATTTCAGGCTAGGGGACATCTGAGTTGCAGATGTCCTAAGCAGTTTACCAAAGGCTCGTTCCTGAAAAATTATACAAATAGACATGCCCATTTTGTCTTCACTCCATCAGTGTTACTCTTGTGAATTACAATTTTCTCAACTTTGTAAATTTGATCTGTAAAGCTTTTATGACATTTCTAAGAGTTGCCATCATCTAAAACAGATGGATTACAGACTTAGAGAGGAACATGACAGAGGGATTCCAAAGTTTTCAGAACTAAAACTATTTATTCTCACAGAGACTTTACCAAGCAGAGATGGTGAATTGAGACTAGTGCTTGTCTTAAGAGGAATAGATCTTGTTTATTTGCCTCACCATAAAGAATGTGCTGGATATTGTCTTCATATACACAAATAAGTTTTTAAAAATGATTGGCATTTTGACTGGAACTGGAGAGCACAGTGGGAATTTTGCCAGTTCAAGAGAGAACTCAGTTCATTTCTCCAGTTCATTGATTTCTGCCTCAGTAAATATGCTTATTCAACACAGTTTACTAGGCTCTGCACTGACACAGCTGGCTGATATCCTGTGACCTATATTATGCAGGGAATGGAATACATAATCTCAGTGACTCTTTCTGACCTTAAAAATCTTTGAGTCAATGGAATAATTACGTAAAAAAAGAAAAGAGAAGTTCCACATATCTTTGAAATGCTGAGCCCAAGAACCTTGAAAGTATTAATTCTATTTATTCCCCTTTTCAGCTTCTTTTTCTTTTTTTTTTTTTTTTTTTTTACAGTTGTTCAGATTTTAGAAATTTTCAGATATGAGGGAGATCAAGTGTAGAATTTGACATAATTATGTCTCTGCTCAACTCACTGGCGTTAATATATAATACAATGAAAAACTTCAAAACATAAATTACACTCAGTGAAATTATAAAGCAGAGGCTGTTTATTATGAAAGAGAGAAAACTGTGTGAAAAATTTTGGCAGTAGTGGGGAAAAAGTACATCTCCACAGTTACACCTGAGTTACATGAACAAAGAAAAAGAAGGGGCAGGGAAAACGAGCTAGAGCAGAAGACTCTATTCAATGAAGCAATACCACTCAAGAAAGGTAGGGTTGTTTTAAATAGAAATCAAAGATGTGGAGCTTTCTCCAAAGACTCAGTAAAAAAAAAGAAAGAAATGCCATTGATTCAATTAGGTGAACTTCAAGGAGGAGAACCTTAACTTTATTGGACTCTGAAGAGAGACTAAGATGGTTTGACAGAAAACTAAGTGATTCTGTGACTAACTGAGTGCTCTTTAGAGGTATGATGTCTGGGAGGAAGACCCAATGCTACACTTTTTTTCCTATTACTATCAGACTGGAATGATGCAAATAGAGTAACTGTTAACTTCATTTACACATGAACTGTAAGTTCTGAATAAATAACTAAACTGGACTAACCGAAGTAAAGTAAATGAAGTAAAATAAGCTTTCTGCCTTTAATGAAAGCACCTCTTCTTTTAATAGAAAGAAAGCTGTAGGCAACAATCTTTTTCAATGCTAGAGTTCAGCATATGGTTAAATTATTTCCAGAGCTGGAGTACAGTCAAAGTTGGATTTGGGGTAATTAGTTTTGTACCAAGGGAGTAACTGCAAACTCTGAACTAGATCTGTACTTTCAGGTGCTGCCAGGACTTTTAAGAGATCTCTGCTTTGAAGTTCTGCCATTCTACTAATAATAGCTAATTAGCAAGGACTATATATTACTCGCCAGCAGCAAACAAAATATACATATATATTCATATAAGAAGCAATACTGTTTCTAGAACAGGACAAGTAGTGGTGGCACAAAGAGAGAATATTACACAGAAGATGTTTCAGCCTTTTCCATCTACTCTGTGAACTTTCTTTCTTCATACATTAATTACTCAGGAATTTACTTGCACAGCTTTGAGCTTAAAGCTCCTGGTACCTTACAGAACTGTCACTTACTATCTAGTGTTTTATCAATTCTTTTAGAGGTTCTATATGAATAAGACTACTGTTCAATACTGTTCAGAATCCCTTCTTCTGGACCACCCTTAGTCCTATCTAGCCCTAGTTATGCTCTACTGCAGGTATGGTTAAAAGGAGATGAGAGTAGCAGGGCTTTGGGTTTGCTTAATATTTAATTATTAGCAGGGAAATGATTCATACTTTTCTTCACATATTTTCCTTCCAGTTCTAGGACCTGATCTTCTCAAATGCATGCTGCAGGCAAATAAAGACTTTATTTTAATTAAGAGCTGTGCTGATAACTTGGAGATGATAACAAATTAAAAAAACCCTAAAGATTTGTAACATTAGCAAAAGCTATGGATATCTAAGTTAGCCTCACTGGACACAACTCTTGCTTATCCAGGACTAAACAGATTGGTTCTCTGACAGTGGGAAGTGCTGCATTTAGCAGGCAAATAGAGTAGAGTATGTATGCATAATACA
>JAVCKT010010188.1:0-10670 GCA_032273925.1 Rhynchotus rufescens | reverse complement strand
ACGGCTTTGGGAGGAGGAAGCTTAAACTCACCTCAGGATCTTCAGAGCAGTGTTGAAAAGGTACCATACTGCCCATAACGGCTGTTCCCAGAACTGACATACAGGCCATTTTGTGATCTGACACTCTGGTCTTTTGCCAAATAACTGCCTGAAACAAATGGCACAGAGTCAAATTTTTGACATTATATTTATACTTGTTTGACTCAAGTCATGTCTATGAACATGTATATGCAACTGCACACATACTGTATATGTAACATTCTGTACTTTGACCCTTTTACATTCACAACTTTCAGTGCTAACACACACGATACAGCACTTTATATGCACGATAGGGGATGATACAGCATGTCTGCTCAGATTATATTACTTGCTTAGATGAACAGTGATAGAAAATTAAAGAAAGTGCTTCCAAATTATTTATGAATGTTACAATGTTTATCTGAAATTCAGCAACTGAAACGAAGAATTGCTAAACAAACAAATCAATAAATAATGCAACTTTGTCCCTCAATATACAGCAATGAGCTATGTGGTTTTACTGGGCATATAAACACAAAAAAGTTTCCATCTTGCTGGTCAGGATTTGAAGTTAGGCACTGTAATACTTACGATATTCAAGAGATAGCCCATTTAGGTAGAAATCAGGATATTAGATGGCCATTCACAGATCATGAGTTTCCAGATCAGAGCTATCTCAAGTCTTGTCATTTAGAACAGAAGCAGTTTCTAAGGAAAGGGCTATAAAAAGAGCACTTTTTTTCTGTTTTACGAAAAACTTTCTAGATTTTTTTAGCACAAAAAGAAAAAAAGGAGGAGAGCTGCTAGCTCTACCTTGTAGCACCGTTAAACTTTTGAAAATGATAGTAAAGCAGGACGACTCGTGATTTGCATCAGAAAAAAAATTACCTGTTCAGTCCACTTCTATAAAGAATATTAACTGCTCCAATACGTGAAAGTCTGTCTCTCATTGACAGGAAGTCCTGCATTAATCAGCCACAAATTGAACTCTGAATCTGCCTTCTTTTTTTTCTTTTTTAAAGCCATGCAGTGATAGAAGTGCTTAGCTAACCTTCTTCCTCAGCTCCTGAGCAAGTGAGGCTGCTTAGAATCACATCTGCTTCCCACCTCTTCCTGACACTGTTAGCTAAGGGTACTTCGACACATGATGTTTGAATGCAAAAGGGAAACAGAACTGCAAGGTGCAAACGGAACCTGGCCTTACATTTAAGAAATAAATGTTTTAAAAAGTTGCTAGGTAGCCAATACATTTGAGCTGGGCTGTGGGCACGTGTGAACGCATGGTGAGGAGCACAGAACATACGTGCACCGACC
The DNA here is from genome assembly GCA_032273925.1 of Rhynchotus rufescens. NCBI lineage: Eukaryota > Metazoa > Chordata > Aves > Tinamiformes > Tinamidae > Rhynchotus > Rhynchotus rufescens. The sequence continues at coordinate 9,335 of JAVCKT010010188.1, read as the reverse complement.
TCAAGAAACGCAATACATAGCCTTAAAATTCCACCTGTCTGCAAGGAGATTTGCTGGCCTGAAGGGTGAATGCCATGGAAGAACACAGTGCTCCTGTAAGAAAATACCCTCCCTCTTACAGGACAGGTGGGTTTTTAAAGCTTCAGGACTGTGGAGCCTAAAGATCTTTTCTCTCGATGCTTCGCTTTCCGTTTCCAATCGCACTCCGTGCTGGTTGCAGGAAGGGCTGTCCTGCCCAGCTCTGCCTCACCTAGGGCACTTCTGCACTGGGGACACTTCTTAGCCTGCCTGCAGCCAGCTCCACCAACCCCTGGCAAGAGAAAAAACGGGATTTCAGCAGGGGGAAGGAGGCTAGAAATCCGGAGGAGAAGGAAGGCAGCACGGCCTCCCGCTACACCTGCTGTAAATCTCCCCAAAGACATTTCGGAGTGATGAGAGAATTTGTCCCCTCCTCCAGAGTGCAGCTTATAAAACATATCCTGTGCTGCTGCTATTTTAAAAGCAATGACTTAAGATGGGAACCCAAAGTGCCAAACAATTCCTTCTTTACTAGATATATTTCAAATTAAATGCTCATGACCAACCCAAGAAAGAGACTTGTTATGTGACTAATATAAACACCACACTGCTTATTTTAGGTTATACTAGTGTGATGCCACAGGTACAGATATAAATCTTAGTTGCTGATTAATGCAAGGCTGTTATTACACTGCTTGACCTGCTGAATGGCCAACACACATGTCTGTAAAAAGATCGCTGCAGCAAACTGCTTTTAAGAAAGCTGTGGAACATGAGAAGCGATTAAATGCAATCTTGGTAGAAGTGGATACTGCTAATAAGTTCAAGGAATATCTTTTTATTAACATGTTGTTTAGTAAATATTAGTAATAGAAACAACTACAGACAAGATTATAGGAACAAGTCACTATTGCAGGTTAAATTAAAGCCTGCATGAAAGGGGCCAGTCAGCTCCTAAATATCTATACTAATTAAATGCAGTATAGATTGTGTATGTGTTTCTAAGTCTGTACATACATTTTGAAGGAATAATACGGAGTCAGTAATCTCAAAAATAACAACCTGCTAGATCCTCCAGATATATCAACAAGCTTAAAAGAAGAAATAAATGAAAGCTAGTAAAAGATGGTGTCCCTTTTATTTCATTTGTTTTAGAAAAAGCAGTTTCCATGAGGTTCATGCAATATTCTAATTTTTTTTTTTTTAACCTTGATTATACCCTTAAGTTAAAAATACAGACACACACTCCCCCATATTTTTTTCTAGGTCATATAACCTGGTGCCCAGGATGAGCCAAGGAAGAACCTGACTCTAGTCAGTATGATGACACTGCAGAAACAGCCTCCTCAAAGAGATATTATTACATATGGCCTGTCTTAGGTTTTGCTGGAGCCAGTCAAATATACCCATCTCCCTTCCCCACTTCATTGAAGGGGATTACATTAACAAGCTCTTATAAAAAAATAGTACCATATATAAAATCTATTGCACGTATACAGAAGACGAGGACTTCTGCGTGTACAGTTTCTCCCCCATTTAGGATTTAGCCATACGCATATCTTATGCTGGCTGACAAAACATAGAGGAGGCTTTTCTGCTCATTTCAGGATGTACATATATAGTCCAAAAGGTTTCCCTGAAGACATATACAACAACTGGAGAAAATATATGCAATTGCTTCCCATAGTGTGCCTAGGTTATGTCCCTAAGGAGAATAGAAGTTTTTTCTGACTTGTCTTGACCAGAGAAACGCTTCATGGGAGCTGGGGACAGGATGTTCTGACTGGTGTCCTGGTAGTGCGGGCATGTCTCCAGGTTCAGTGCTTCCCTTTGCTTTCCCTTTTTGCTCCCTACCTAACAGCAGAACACGACCGAGCTTTCCTGGCACGTCATCATTTTCAGGTACCGTTATAAACGACTTATTTCCACTACCCAAAGAATGATCTTACGCTAAAACCACTGGTTTAAGCTAAACCCCATGAAGTTGGAGCGTGCCGAACTCCCACAGCACACAGCACTGCATGCAAACTGTAGCCTGGAAACACAACCTACTGCAGCGCTGTAGGAAAGCACATTTCCAAGCCTCTCGAATCGTTGTTTCACATCACGTGCTTCAAAATGCAGGGAAGCTGAGAGAGGAAGAGAGGGCGACGGCAGGGGCCACGGGCCTTGCTCTGCAGCAGCAGCAGCCACCCAGAGGCGTTGGGGAGCTACAGACACGAGAGCAAGAACTGCTGGGTTTTCAGCTGCTTTAACCATACCAGTTAGAGAGTAGGAGAAATTCCACTCCCATAACAGAAAAAGAAAAAAAAAGCAGAATAATTCAACTCCTTTCAAAAAAAACCACATAGTTTCTCAATGCACAAACCAGTGCAGCAGCTAAGGGCATCTCTTAGATACTGCAGCATACCCTGTGTGTTTGAAACCATAATTGTTTTGCGATTTCAGACATATATGGTGCTGTCATTTGCCAAGTGTGATGGATGAGAAACTGGAAACCTCAAGGAATTAGTAATAGGATATAAAGTATTTCACCTCTAGGTCACCAGTTCAAATTCAGCCAGGTTGGTAGTGACCAAAAGCTGTTACCATCTGGCAGCTGTTCACGGGCTGATGTAAACTGAGTTGAGGGTCTCAGCGCATTTCCTCGTGGACAGGTGTCCACATCACAGAAACCACCATAATTAACTCTCTGTTTGGCTTTCTCAGCAAAGCCACTGAGCAGCGAGTGGAAGTGAAGACTGAACTATGCTCCAGGTCAGCAGGAAGGCATGTTGCTTGAAGAGCCCTGCAGATTCTTAACCATAATTTCCCTTTATGGGACACAGAGATTAGGGAGGGACTTAATTTATCAGGATTGCTAGGATTGCTCTCCTGTTTCATACCATCAGAGATGTAAATGGAGTAGCTTTTCCAACTCAGGAAAGGGGTTACATACTGCCCTTCATTATTTGAATTTCCATTTCCCCACATGGTACTTAGTGAACGTCATCACTTCATGGCATCCTTGAGGCCAACATCAATCAAAAATATGAAGCAGGTGTGGGCAAGAACACCATCCACAGATGCAACAGCAGCAGGAACACGGACTACTTGCATCCCAAAGCTGTAACAGAAAAAATCTTTTCCGTTATGTAGACGTTTTCTAAAAAAAAAAAGAACTGTAAAATTTACTGAGTTTACTTACAGCCCACTTGTGCCTCATGCCAGATATGGTTGTGCACGGTACCATCTCAGACACCTTTTGCCATAACTTGTTCCAGTCCTGCTGCATCTGCAGATGTTGGGGCAGGTACAGCTAATGTGCATCATCCCAAACACCTCCCTCGTTTTGGTGTTTGTGAAATTCGGACAACAAAAAAGAAAGAAAGCTCCTTCACATCACCAGTCTTTCAATAGACACAGACATTTCTTGAACACTGGCATCTGCTCCCACCAGGGTTCACCATGCTTATAAAGCTGAGTCAAGGGTTGCTGATCTTAAATAGGAAAGAAGATGGAAACGGACAGTCCAGGAAAAAGCCCTGCAGCTCTTAATGTAAAACACACTCGGAGTTCAGAGCTGTCAAGAAGGTGGCATTTTGGGCTGAAGGATTTGATGCTCTTTAAATAGGAGCTGACTTTGGCTTTCTTTGAGCTTAATGTTAACTTTAAATAAACTTGCTGAATACTCATGTAAATTATTTCCATTTGGCTGCCTTATTATTCGATATGCTTTCAAGGAACATGGTGATGAAAGAAGAAAAATACCCCTTTCTAACTTAACCATACTGGCAAGAGGATCAACATTATCAGTATTCAAAGAATGTCTTGGCAGGATAAACCTACATAAAAAGAAGGAGCACCAACTAATCCAAGTTGTCAAAATAGCAATAGTACATCAAGGCTTGATCTGCAAAGTGATTCATTATTTATTGCTAATACAAAAAAAACATGAGCAGAGACAGAAGTAATTGAGTATTTCCATCTCAGAAATCCACTGACAAAAAGCTCACTGTAAACAAACCCTAAGATGACTGATAAATTTTTCTTACTTGCTAGGAAACAACCCAAAGGCAGGACATGGTTCTTTGTAGAATAAAAATCCCTGACTTTTACCACCAATATATTCATACAAACTGACACCGATATGAAACGGTAAAATGGCAAGAATTACTTCCAGGCCCTGTAGAAGCAACGAGACAAACATCACAAAACAAACAAACAAGTGCTGGAAATAAAAACATGCAATGCATTGAAGGTTTAAGAAGTGCATAGACACTCCACAGCTCAGCAAGAGGCCTGATTTTCTAAAGTTGGTTTCTGCTCAGATCAGACAACTGTTTTCAACATGCCTTCACTCATACTTTCATGAATCTTCTCGCCTTCTTATATATACTCTTCCTCAGTAAAGCTAGAACTAAGTTTTCTTTCGCATTCCCTTCATTTCTTATTAAATGCTGTATTTGGAAGGGTTTTAAATACTGCTTTTGTCACTTACTTTCAAGATTTCTTTGAAACACACTGTACTGTACAGGCCTTCCTATTCTCTTGCCTCATCTTTCCCCATCTTGCACTACCTCATTTCTGCTACCTTCTTGCTCTTTTAAGCCTTGGAACCTGATCCTGACGTGTATCTTCTTCCATCGCAACAGAAAGTATTGGCTGGGCCTCAAGAATCTGGGATTCTAGGAACTCCTTTGAATGACTGGCCATATAAATTTTTTAACTAATATATATGACATGTGCTCCATGAAAAATAGAGCAGTTCTCAGAACTCAGTTCATTCTCCTAAAACATTTCAAACAGAAATGTAACTGAAAAAGACAGATAAATAATCATAGGCAATATCATTTGGTATAACTCTAGCACAAATGTGCTTTGGGATCACCATAGGAGGAATGCATTCTGAGCTTAAACAATAATGCAGCAATAATATCTAGCCTGTGAAGAAAAAGGAGCAATGATTATTTGTGATATTGTGGTAAAAGAGATACATGTGGACCTGCAGAATGTTGTTATGCACTGCATTTAGAGATTTTTAAATTGCTTAAAAATGTAGTGCGACAGGTAACTGTCGTTTTGGAAGGAAAGCCAACAACAGCAGAAATACAGAAATCTGCATTCAGAGCATCAAACACTTTGCAGACTATTTAAAAACATTTATCCATACGCAGATGATGCTTTCTGTAGAATTTTTATCCTGTATTCTTCCAGATCAACTATAGCTACTGAGCGACCTCTTGTGTCGAAACCTAAGCTGTGTTTTTTTTAAAAAAAAAAAAATAAAATGAACATATAAACGGGCAGTGCAAAATGAACAGCCCAAAATTAGCACCATGTCTACCACTACACTGAATAAACACAGACTGCAGACAGCATTCGTATCAATTTGTTGTACCACACGAGCCCACCCACGCTGTAATAAATTCATATTAATGAATTTACCTCCTGTTTGAAATGTATTAGGAGAATTTACCTCTGAAGCTAAAAGGTCAGGTAGTCTTCCTATCTTTCCAGAAATTGGAACCTCTTTGGGTTGTAATATGGGTATTTTTTCTTCCAAAGCTGAACTGAAACTGTTACCCAAAATGAGTTTCAAGTAACTTCTAAATGAGGCAAGTTTTTACTTGCTACTACCTTGCATTAGGTAGGTACGGCTAGTTCAAGAAATTCTGTTTTCTTCTCCTTGCTCTGTATCAGAGACTCATTTTAAATTCATGTAACATCCTCTGACCAAGAGATGACTAGTCTGAAGCAACAGAAACATCGTGCACATGAGGGAATATTGCCAATGCTTAATGAGTTCTTTGCTTGGGCGATCACAGTGACTTTCAGCTACCTCAGCTTCTCTGTAAACTAATGGACATCTGTCCTCACCACTGTTTTCCCCACCTCCAGATTTTTCTTTCTTCTTACTGGCTGAGCTTACTCAGATTTTGAAGGACAATTACACTGTTAGAAAAATACCCTAATATGTCACCTTCTTAATAGAAGGTTTTCACGTACTCAGGTTTTCACATACTTCACATTCATTTCACATGAATTTTAACACCATTATCTCCAACAAAAGCAAGAGTTCAGAGCATGCTGCTTGTGTTCCTTCTTGTTCACCAGCAAAAGAACACGTTAGTAAGAGAAAACCATTTATTTCTCTGTTCATTTACTTGAGCTTTCACTGTGATTTTCCGAACTTGGACCATTGCTCCAAAGGCCACATATCAGTGAAAAAAGAATACTCTTGAACCCCAGAAAGAATTTATGAAGTTAAAAGTTTGCAGAAGTGTATTTTATTTTGTCACTCGAGCACAGCTAACACCAAGACCAATATGCAACAGCACTAATGTGCTTCTTTCTCTCCATGTCATATTTTAAGTAGTGTAAGAGAGAGATGTGATCCACATCCTGCACATTGTTTCTACTGGATTAAAATAAATGAAGGAAGGAAAAAAAAAAACAAGACATGCAAGAGTCAAATCAAGAGTATGAAACCAAAACATCATTAAAAATGATTTTCAACTTTTCTCTAGTAATCTCAGTACTGCAGACCTTCTTCTTATTCCTCTTCCCCACCTAAATGACTTTCTTACCTAGCAATCTCATTCCCAAGGCTCTCTCCTAGCACCCAGAGATGTCAACAGGAATTTCCAGGCTGATGTGAAAGGAACATGCAGGTGCCATACACGAACACGCAAGAGATGTCTAGTGCAGAAAGGTCAAACCAGCAAGTCCTCCATGAACCACAATAAACAACATATTTCCCAATACACCATACCAAACTTATGATCTCCTATGTAAGACAACAAGCTACAGCTGCCTCAGAGCAGAAAAGCCAGTGGAAGATGCTGGCAATGCACTGTAATAAGCCCCTGCAGTAGTCAAGGACATGAAATAAAAGTCTTAGCTATACTTACTCAGCTTCAGAATACTAATACTTTTTGCAATATCTGTATCAGATATTTTAAAATACACACATATATATAATCAGAGCATGTTATACAACTCTAGATGAGGGCGAGGGATTTGTTGTCTTCTCAAAAAGGCAGTCAATCATCATTTCCACTGGGAGGGATTTGAAGCATGAATGCTGAGTTAATGAGAAGTCTGAGAGCGTAGCCTGATAGCATTCCACAAATTGGGAAAACAGCAACATTAACATGGTAGCCTCTTAATTTGTACTGCCAAGTCTAAACAAATAACAACTAGCTCAACTAAAACTCGTTACATCACAAGTTACTCTTACTTTAAACGAGTGTAAGAAACAGTTTTGAAATTTTTAGGCTTTTTAAAACAAAGTTATACATTATGCTCCAAATGCCTCAGCGTAGAACAAACTCCACGTATGTGTTATAGTGTCTACCCAAGTTATGTCAGCCAAGTAACATTGTCAAGAGTTTAGATTAGCACTTGATCAGTCTCTTGGCCATAAGATTCCACTACTTTTCTTCTGTGACACACCAATATCTTTATCAATTATGAGCATGTAAAATAATTCTTACATTTTCACATATCTAAACTAGTATCTGATGAAGCAAACCAAACGGCACATCTGAGTCTCTTCTGAGTTTTAGAAGCTTAGAGTCAAGATCTGCAACCATCATAGACATGCACATTTATGGAGGAAAGAATAAAATGGAAGTCCAAGAGAAACCTATGATAACAGAGAAATCCTACAAATTAAAAGTTTCATATAATAGAGCATTGGCATAAAATTAACCAGAGACTGATTCTTATGAAAGCTGATACAAAATTACTCACTATTACCTTATTATGTGTAAAGGTTATCCGCAGGTCTGGTTTTATGATGCCATACGCTATCAAGAGATCTTGGATTTTTTTCAGTTCCTCCTTACATTTTTTAGTTGTTGAGTAAAACTGTTTTCTTACAGGAAGATTCTTAAACAACTTCAGGACTGTTACTGTAGTGCCTGCAAGCAGAAGATAAAACAACTATAGTTATCATTGACTATCACTGACTTGTTATAAAAGAAACTTTATTTTGATTGGAACAGATCTACCTGTATGCATCAACATACATAAAATCCCTAATCACATGGAATTAAATTATGTTAGCACAAAGACAAAAAACATACTAGAGTTAGCAGTCATGTTCCTGAAATATACACAAACTCTAACCCATGTACTTTAGTTATGATCACAGTATGAAGCTTTCTTTCATACATAACTACTGTAGTAAGCAGCAGTCACTAAATAAGGCTAAAGACTCTTGTGGTGCATATTAAATTAAAATTATTTTAATTGATTAATATTAATAATTTATTAATTTATTAATATTAATTAATATTAATATTAATTAATTAAATTGACATTGTGATGCATATTAAATTAATTTAGGAATTAATCATTCCTAAAACAAGTGACAGACCAGAGCACCATCAGATATCTCAGGAGGCAGGGGGAATACAGAGCTTCACTAAAGTCCTTCACTATTATTTGCACAGAGACCTGAAAGGCCAGATACCTCTGACCAGGACATAGTCCATAATCTGTAGAAAGCGACTCTCAGTACAATCCTACAAATCCTTAGACTAAAAAGGGATTGCTAGGGTGTTCAATGGGCACAGACTACTGCAAAGCAGCCACAGTTTCTGTGGCTCAGCTTGGATGTAGTAAGGGTTGCTCCCACGCATGCGCGCTCTAGTCACAAGGAAGAAGTAAATAATAATTTTTTAAAATGTGCCACTGCTGAAATGTGCATGCAACGATACAGCAGTCTTTAACCCTGTGGAAGAAATAGCTGAACAGAGCATGGAAATGCTACCCCAAGCCTGCAGCAAATTTGAATAACCAAAGCCAAAGTTAAGGTGAGGAGAGCCTTTATATCTCATATAATACAGTAGGAATCTCTAGTGCACACATCCTTCCCTGCAGATTACTAAGAATTGAGACTTGGTTGTGTCCTACAGGCACACTGTTTCCAGCAACTCCTTGTCATATAGCATGGCAATTCTTTCTCTTTTAAGTAAGGATTTACTTTTTTTACTGACAACTTGTTGAAGCAGGTTGTGGAGGAGCCGATGAGGAGAGGTGGGCTGCTGGACCTCGTGCTAACAAACAGAGAGGGACTTGTTGGAGATGTGAAGGTGGGGGGCAGCCTTGGCTGCAGTGATCACAAACTGGTGGAGTTCAGGATCCAACGAGGAGCAGGCAGTGCAGTAACGAGCCTTGCCACCCTGGACTTCAGGAGGGCCAACTTTGGCCTCTTCAGAGGCCTGCTTGGAAAGATCCCATGGGCGAGGACTCTAGAAGGAAGAGGGGCCCAGGAGAGCTGGTTAGTTTTCAAGCGGCATCTCCTCCATGCCCAGCAACAGTGCATC
>JAVCKT010010187.1:15150-24096 GCA_032273925.1 Rhynchotus rufescens | reverse complement strand
TTCTTTTTTTTTAATTATTATTATTATTCACTGACACCTGTAACAGAAGTGAAGCCATTGGACTTTAAATGGCTACAGCATCAGATCCAGGTTTTCAACCAGAATCCAGAGCAGTTGTGCTGTTTCCACAGAAATGTTAATTCCAAGACATTCGTCTGTAGATTCCTGTCCAACTGGTTCAGTGACCAATTTTTGCTGTGATCTACTGACATCAAGTGCATCATGGCTCCACTGAGAACAATATTTAAGTATTCCAGCTCCAAGAACACCTGATTTAGTAAGATTTGTCCATTATTCTGAAGGATTTTTCAGGCAGAAATGATGATACAGGTTATCTCACTGGATCAAGGCTTCTGAGGAGGCTCCAAGCAGCCACTTACCACGTCTCCTACATAGGGCAACAGAAAACCCTGGGGTCTTCCACAGTTAAGACTGCCTTTGATTTCCTAGCAATTTTTAAGGGACAACTAATGTTAAACACTTTTTTTAGCATTAACCATCCTCAGCAGAGAGTGAATTGTTAGCTTTTTTGCTACGCCAAACAATTACATTTAATGATTGTGCCCAGACTGCTAAAAGGTAGCCTCAAAACAGCTTCTAGCAGCAGTCACACACAGCCTGCATAAGAACCTGCTTCAATAATACTAATACCAGGCACGTGCCAGGACTTTCATCAATGCAAACTGAAGTTAGTGCACCAAAATGGCCAAGAATGTATATAAAGGCACAAACAGATCATGATTTCTGAAAGGCAAGACCTGAAATCAATGAAAACTGAGCATCAAATTCATTAAGCAATAGTGAAATATTGGTCCATTTTAACCAAATTAGATGCAATGACTCAGTCATGCAGTGTTATATTGTGGTAACCAAAAGCTTCTGCACATGCATGCACAAGCATTTATATACACATACACACACACACATGCACACAAGTGTGTATTCACACATATATTCAGACACAGACACGTTCACGAGCAGACAGAGATCTAAAAGTACTTAAAATATGCTAAGATGCAGAAGTGCTTCCAAGCAAGTGTTATTAATCCCACTTCAATCGTGGGAAAACTTTTGCACAGAAGGGTTAAGTGACTTGTCCAATGCCATAGAGGAAACCCAGAGAAAGGCCTGGGCAGATCATGTGAGCTGCAGTTCAGTCTTCTGGCCCGGTCCCTGGTCTCTGACTAAATCCGTATCGTGTCTCCCTGTGCTGTCAATCCTGTTCTCTCCTTAAAGTGCAGCCAGTAATGAGGATCCAGTATAAGTCGTGCCACCGTGCATAATCAGAGACACAAGTCTATGCATGACATATATATCTTATATTTAGATCCACATAAAGGCCAGAACTTCAAAATACAGTTCAGAAGGGCTTCCAGGACATCTGATGCCACAGGCATCACGGCTCTGCTTCTGGACTTACCAGCTGCTGCTCCAAGGCTTGGGCCAACTGTTGCTGCCAAAGGATACTCAGATGATGTGCAAAACTGGAACGTGGAGAAAAGAGTTATTCATCATCTTTGATGTTGGATCTTCAAGGGAAACGTGGGCTGCTCTCCCAGCCATCGGCATTCTCAGACATCATCCCCACCTTGATGTTTGGCCTGCTATTTTGATGACTTGGTTTGATTTTTAGGCATTAGTTGACTGTAAGAAGTTATGAACATGGCACATTAAATCACCCAAAATGAGGAATGCACAAGTACCTTTGTGGGTCTGTTCTCTATTTCATTCGAACCCTTTCCAGATGAAGTTACAAATGGATTATTTGATTTCTTCTTTTTTTTTTTTTTTAAATTCTTAAATATGACCTTTTATCATAAAGTGATTCCAGAGGGCTTCCAGATGACATGCCATTATTTCAGCACTGATGACATACAGCCACTGCTAGTGTGAAGGGCAGAAGCCTTCAGGGCAAGGACCACAGTGTTCAATATTACAAGGAACATTACAAGGTCCTAGGGTCCTTGGATAAAATCTTATATGTTACCAAAAGGTAGAAGAAGAATTCATATACATAAAGCCAAACCAAATCAATATGGATGTTCATGTTGAAATTTCAACAGTATTTTATATAATTTTTAAATGGAGGATTAAGGGGAGCACCCTACCAAATGCCTCGTAGTCCATCACAACAAGTTTTATTACTGTGTCCAGAATAGCTGAACTTTTGTCTGTTCCAATGTCACTTGAGATTCTCCAGATTCACTCACCATACTGAGAAAGGTCCAGGCATTTCTCCTGCAGACACGTCTGTACTATGGACACGCCACAAGACACCAGCCCTGGTGGCACCAGATAGTGTTTTTTTTGCAATAGTCACATTGCTTCTGGGCTAAAAATCCATGTATCCCCCAAGAACATCAAGACACAGAACACTTGGAGTCCATTGTCAAATGAGGACACGCCCTGGCACAAGCACCAGTTCTTCCCTGTATCTGCTCAAAATCAAGCAATTTCTCTGTGCTGCCCACCAATAAAGACTGGCTCTCTATCAAAATATTCTGTGAAAACTATAGTAGACAGAAAGTGTTGCAGTTGTTTTCTACTGTCAAGAGGAAAGAATAGACAGACTCATAGTCAAAATCACCTTCAGCCAAACCCCCACTGTCAGACAAGTGCATCATTGTGGATTTTGGATTGATGAACTACTGTATTTTAGTTTTCCTGCCAAAGCAACATGGGTCTCATCAGCAGGAAAGAGAAGAGAGTGAGACAGGGAAAAGAGGCAGCAAAACATGCTACACCTACGCAGGGGCTGCCAATGCAGGGAAAAAGGGCACTCTCTCAAAGGGCAAAGACACAGATGTACGCGAAGGACAGGCAAAGGCACGAGAGCAGAACAGAGGTAGTGCTCAGGAAGGCGTGTTAGCAAGTAACACTCTGGAAATTTTTGTGGAGAGAAAATTCAGGGAGAAAAAAAAAAAAAAAAAAAAAAAAAAGGAAGTTTTGCCATGTATGCACTGAGGCAGCAGAACCAGCTTTACCAATTTTCTACCAAGTGGCCCATGACACAGACTGCTAAGTGCCACAAACCACAAACCATCTCTGGACGTGTGCTTGCAAGCAACTTCGTGTGACTAACGGCAGCCACAAAGGCTCTGGCACCTTTCTGCTTTTCTGACAAGTACCCGTACTAGCTGCTTAAAACTACATATTCTTCTTTCCCTTTCATGCCAAATGCTGCAGAGGAAGGGAGAACACGGGAGAGGAAAGGACGGCACTGCAAAAGCGGCCGGCTGCTCTGTTTCGCCCAGCTAGGGGCTCCGAGCTTCCCAGCTGCCCCGATCTCAGGCAGCTTCCTAGCCAGGGGTGAGCAGCCCGCCAAGCTCGGAGATGGGAGAACCTGTGGCAAAGAACAGAGGCACTTCTGCAGAGGGCTTCAGGGGAGAGCACACAAGGATGAAGGGGCCGCGTGCCGCTGCACCCCGCAGCTCTCCCGCAAGGAGCGCAGAAACCGCTGCCCCTTGTCGCGGGTACAGAGGAGCCCAGGGAGCTCCAGGAGAGCAGCACCAGATTTGTATGCTCCTCCCGACGCCTAAGTGGAAGAGTGGAATCCGACTCCAGATGTGGCCAGCATCTAACCTTTTTCACAGAAAATTATTTGACAGATCAAGGAGCATTTCACAGTTCTACTCAGCCTCATATTTCAATACACTTCCAAGCTGTACATCACTGTGCTGTAGCACAGACCAACTAAGTTCACTCCCATGTTTTCTAAAACTATTTATAATCATACACTGCATTATACCTTTATAATTCACATCTATTTGCATAATAGCCATTACAGATTAGCATTTACTCTCCTTAAAACAAGGTTAAGAGGAGTTTCATTTTAGCACACGCCAGTCTCACACACGTGTGCACATACACATGCAAACATAGTCCGCAGGGAGAGAGAAGTTTAAGAAAGAAAACTTAACTTAAAATTTGTTTAAGACTTAAATTCTTTAAGCCAGATTTATTTGGGGTGACTAGTATTTCTTACATCAGAGGGATAAATGTTTTCTCCTATTTTCACATCTATTCCCTTTGATTTTGTCACACATGTTGTATTTAACTAATAGAGTATAAATACCAAAACAATGGAATATCCAGGATTAACTCAGCAAATGCCATTAAATTCTGTGCAGGCATAGTATAGAAATGGCACCAAAAAAAAAAAACTTTGGGTTCTTAAGGATCATTTCCAATGATTCATTTTCAAAACTAAAGGGATTTTTAATACTTGAAAAATTCAATATATTTCATAGAGTCATTACATTTTGTACAGTTCTGAAATAATGCCAATTTTGCAACTTAATTTGTTAAAATGATAATAAACGAGAAGGCTGTCACTTGATGGAGAAAAACTAGCTCTTTTTTCTGTTATCTGTTTTGCTGTAAGGTTAATTCTTTATATTCTATATTTAAATTAATTTGGATTTCTTTTATAATAGGGGGCTTACTATATTACAGAATTAGTAAAGAAAGGGGCAAAAAAAAGCAGGAAATGAATTAGGAGGAGGGGAAAGGGTAGGAAGAGATCAATTAATTTTTTTTTTTTTTTCAAAAATCAGATATGCACATATTTTAGTTTGGAGAGCATATGCTGCTCTTGATGTGGATCCAAAACCGAGCCAGTGCATTGAGCAAAATAAAGCCAGCTCTGTAATTATTAGCAGAGACGTACTCGTGATGGCCATTTCCTGTAGCAAATGCCACTTTTATTTTCTTTCCTGTATCCTAATAGAATCCACTTAGCACAGAAGGAAAAGAATAGACAAAGTTACAGCTTGCATTTAAGTAATAAGCCATGACCGACATGGCATTTTTTGCATATTACCAGCACCTTGGAAAGCCCTGGAGGGCACGTGGCTGCGGGATGAGCTGAAGGTGTCCGCCTTCTGTGCTGGCCACGTTCACAGGCTTCCAGGAAAGCATGAAAGACAGCAGATCTTGTCACTGGACACAGCCACGAATGGTGTTCTGGCCTGGATCAAAACAGAGAGATCTGCATAAAGCACAAAGCAAAGACCAGGAGTAAAGGGTACAAAGAAAAGCCTCCCACGTCACTACAAAGTACATTGGGCTTTACTAGCAGGGCACGGCAAGACATTATAGCCCATAGGAATGAACAAAGCAGAACGTGACACTGAGGAGCAAAGCTTGTAATAATTCCACATAAAGCTGTAGAAAGGTATTTGAGGATGGAGAGGAGGAAGAAAACTAACGGTTCAGTCTTGATTTGGGAACTGTTGGGGTTGGTTCTGTATCAGAGCCAAAGGAGAAGCTCATAAATGACTAGCTCAGGAGAGGATCAGAAGAAATTAGTTATTGGGATCACAATCTCTAGGGTATTGAAAGATAAAAAAAAATGCACTAAAAACCAGTATTTTCTAAAATAAGAGTAAAACCATATCTGTGGCAAAGCAGCTATAAATTCTTCAAGCTATCAGCAATTAAAAAGCCAAATAATTTCTTCAGAACCACAAGTATGTGTTTAGATCAGCATCTGGAACGCCATTTTTTAGCACTCAAGACTTATCATGAATCTAGCTTTTTATTGTGGCAAACCTGTATGAAGAGAAACATATAAGACACATCTAGGCATATAGCAGACATAGCATTTTTAGGAATATTGTCAAGGTGAATTTAAATGTCACATAAAATATACATACATTCTTATCAAGAATGTACGTGTATTTCTCTTGATGTGTTTTTTTTTCTTCTTAGAGAGGAGCATCAAGACATCCCATAAAAAGCCCAATGATTCTTCCTTTTTGTTCCTTCATAAGGACACCGAAACTCCCAAGCCCAGTGTGTGTCACTAAGATAACCACATGGGGACACCTACAGCAGCACAGCTGATGCTATCCCCTCCCATGCCCCTGTCCTGCTGCCTTTGTGCCTGCAGCAATAGATGCTGCAGGAGATGCTTGTGTGACCTCGGTGTGGCTCTCGTGCCTTCAGAGTCTGCAAAGTTTGGGTGATGCTTTGCCAACAGGAAGAGTCAGTGATAGCTGCTCCATACGACCTTCAAGCTCACAAAAGCCCTTGCATCATGACGATCAGAGAGAGGTTATCACCTTTTAAGGTGCACTTGCTTCATGCATCTTGGTTCCAATACAGAAAAAAATCTACCTGTTTATGCTTCTAGGACTTTCAGTCCCTAGAAGAGCCATAATCATTTCCCCTTGCATGTTGTTTAGACCTACAGGGATCTGAAGAGCCTAGAAGGATCCCTGCTAAGTCTGGGATTATATTTATGTCAGTGCAGGAGAGCTCCTTCTCCTAAAGGAATCAAAATAAGAAAACAGCGTTCTTGCTGTATTCAAATCACCCCAGAAATGTGGAAAACTGTTAGCTCTTAAAAAGCAAAAGCTTTAAAAACTGCCATCAGACCCATTTTGACATTTCCTAAACTGCAATTTAGAATTATTTGCATTATGGAAAGTCTCCCACGGCCCTCGTCAGCTCCAGGGGACACTGCATTAGTCATGGTACAAGCACATAGGGAGACGCACCCCTTGCCCTGGCAAACTTTTTTATCAGCCCCTAATTAACCTCTTCCTGATCCTTGAAGCCAGAATAATCAATGAATGTCTATTCAGACTTTAAATCCAGTCCACTGGGGGAGGAGAAGGATCTATGGAAAAATTATTTTTAAAAATCTGACTTCTAAATTACCTCCTGTGTGAGACAGCCCTAACAAACAATATTAGGTCTGCCAAATTTCTCCTGCTCTAAATAACCAACTCTCCTTGTACAGCATCTGCTGCTTGAAAGGGCTTTCATTTGTTTTTACTATTATGAATAGTCAAGAATTCAATATCACATGAATGGGAAGCTTCTAGAAAACTTAAATGTGTTTCATTGTGACTTGATGAATGGCCAACTGTTGCATTGTTATAAAAATATACTAATATAGTAGAAAAATCTAACTTTATTGTGATTAACCCCCACGTACAGGGTTGCACAAGAATATTCTCCACCCCAAAGAAAATGTCTATTGACATACTGGCTAAAAAAAGCTAGGATTTTCAAAAGGCCCATTGACTCTCAATGTAAATTCAACACTTAACTAACCTTAGGCACATTTGAACATCAAAATTCGAAACTCATCTCTGCACAAATAGTGTATCTAAATCCAAATTGAATTGGTAGAAGCCCCCTATGGCAGTTTAACCCATAGCGCCTTCCTCTCCTCTCTGTTATAATCTAAGGATTGCTTTTGTTTGAGTAAAGGAGGCAAGAAAACACTCCTTACGAGCACTCTAAGCTGTTCAGCACGAGGACGGAGCCGGCTGCATGTATTGCTGTTTGAGTGCTTGGGAAGCTTAGCACAGGAGAAATAGGATGACATTAAGGGCAGTGACTGGGTAAGCGTAAGAGCAGGTATGAAAAGAGAGAGGTGGTGTAATTAAGGGATGAAGTGAAGTAGTGGTGCCCAAAGGATTTTAGATAATAGATGTCATTAAGGGTGATTCAGAAGATTGAATCGTACAACACAAATCAGTGTGGAAGCTGTGGAACAAACCAAGTAGAGAGGAGCATCACTCCTCTACTTACACTGGAGAAGTGTTGGTGCGCTTTGTGCGCTGCCATCTCTAGAAGGGGACTGAGCTAACAAGAGAGATGATTAGTTTTCTGGGGGCAGAGGTTAAGGATGTTAGCGAGAGGGTTGATATGTTATAGTCAAGAGAACTGGGAATGAATCCTGTATTCGTGCATGTGGAAATTAAAGGATAACAGAAAGGCAGCAAGAGATATTTCAAAAGAGGCTGGAGCTCAAAAGGAAAGAGGAAAGTACATTTCTGGTTCTGTGTTAGTTCTTCATAAAAATGCTTAAGTAAATCTTGGCAAACTTGCCCACACAAACAGCTTTTTGGCTGGCACCATTTACATACGTTAGATTAAGATGGTGAAATCTAACTGTCGACAGCTTTGACTTACAGCAGAATATAGCAGAGCAATCTAGGGGACCCATGGCAGACAGCACATTGCACTGTTTTGAGAGAAATCTCATTTTACAGGGCACCTCTGTACTTTAGGCTAATACAGTGGGTTACAAGCAGCACGTCAGGCATTGGCAGGGAAGCGCGTGGCAGCCCCTGACAGCAATCACGCGCTCAGCAATGTGTGTTGTATCACGGACATCACCATAATTTATAAGAGCAAGGTAATTGCTGGCTAGAAAACTACAGTAAGTGCCTTCCTTCTCCAAAAGGATTTTATTGTCTCCAGCATCTGTTGTCTCAGGTTGGGGCCAGTGCTTCCTCCTGTCGCTCTTGCTTCTCCATTCTGCGTTGCCCTAACACAGCCCTCCAAGTTGTTTGGTCTCGGAAGGTAGGAGAGCAGGTACCGATGCTGGAAGCCTCCCACTCCATTACGTGGGCTGCTCTTCTGCCGACGTAGCTCTTCAAAGCATGCCATTAGCCCCGAATGTGGCCACCAGCTGTGCAGCTGCTGCCCAGGAGCAGCGCTTCGCTTGCTGTTATTAGGCAGCAGCTTTCAGAGCAGAACAGAGGAATAAGGAAGAAAACGGTTTCTGTGTAGTCTCAGACTTGAGAGGTAGCTCAAATGCATCTGAAGGAAAAAAAGAAAGATCACCACCATGCAGGATGCCCTATCATAAGAAACTCAGTAAATCAAGGAAATTTTAAGCCCTTAAATCAGTTGATGGGCCAAGTCAGTAATCTCAGTTCTATATACAATCATGTATACATATATATGTATATATAGTCCACAATCCTGTTCTCCCACATCTCCTTCAACAGAAAAGCCACTGATACAAATCCACAAACTGTCCCTTTGATTCTCTTACAGATCTCTGTCAGCCAAACAGGATACCAGGGAGGTGAGATCTTACCCTCTCCTGCAATCACTCAAGCTTAATGCACACGTGGACAGGAAAGGAAAAGAAGACCCAAGAGTCAGAATCTAACCTTAAAGACAAGAATCCAGTCT
>JAVCKT010010187.1:7650-10150 GCA_032273925.1 Rhynchotus rufescens | reverse complement strand
GGCACCTTCCAGGACAAAGAACCTACAGAGAATGCTATTCAGCATCTTTAATTCATCTGATTTTCCTTTTCTCCAAGCACTGGTTTTAACTTTAAAAACTTTTCTCTCACCAATTCTATAGCATGTAAAAACCAAGCCAAACAAAAACCAGACAAAACCACACTGCAGTTTTCCCGAACCCTGCAAAACCCACAGCGACATCTTTGGCAACTTCACATGCACTCAGTGCCATAAATTAGGTCAACAGAGATGTTTTCCAAGGGACTATCGAGAGATGGTTCCCATAAGCACCACCTTTCATGAGACCACTCAGAGAAGCGTTTTCTTACGGAAACACCCCCCTGGAGCCCCCATCCTGGTACTTCAGCACTGGGGACACAGTCACCCTGTTGCAAACCTCCCCTGGCCATGCCTGCGACTGTAGAGAGCCCACAGGAACACCCGGTGGACACTGCATGGATGCATGGTCTACTCTTCACCTTAAGCTCACATGGAGCTTTCCCTTCTGTTCAAGGTTCAGGTTTGTTGTTTTGAGAGGGAGTCCTGTTCTCTAGCTATATATAGAAGCATCCAAATAAAGACTTAGAGCATGATCAGGATTGGTGACTCAAAAGAAACAAGATATATAAAGGTTAAAAAAAAAAAGGTGTTAGTACTGATGAAGGAAGACTAAATGGGCTTCTCTATTTGCAGAGGCTGAAATAATTCAAACATGATGCAACTGTCCATCCTTTTTCTGGACAAAAAAGAAACCCATATGGATGTCAGTCTGTGTTCAGCTGTATTTCTAGTAGCAGCTATTTTAAATTCAGAATAACTGTCCTCTCTCTAAAGAAGAGGCAGTCAGTCTTTATACAACATGAATTGGTTTACCCAAAGCTAATATTTCGTTTTTAATGCAGAAATTGATCCAAAATCTCAGCTTCATACAGATGAGATGCAGGCTGCTACTATGTGCTTTTGAGCCAATCCTACTTTACTGCAACTAGGACTGTGTGCATAGAAACTATTTCTATGTGAACTAAAGAGCAATAAGAATGAGAGAACTGAATATGGTCATCAGCCAATGCTTTCCTCAAAAAAATAGAAAGCAATGATATCTGTACACGTCCTATGCAAGCCCCTAGCAGTGCTCACTACTGTTCATTCTACCTTAAAAAAGCCAAGGACCAATAAGAAAAGCACAAGCTAAGTAAATACCCTGAATGACCACCCGTGCTATGTGTGGAATCTCCCAAGTTTTCTTTGAACAATGTCACTTGGTGCTAGCAAAACTGTGTGCTCCAAGTGTATAAACAGCACAAACATGAATGAATTTAACAGCAGCAGCAATAAAAGACACCAAGGGTCTTCATGACAGCCCATCCAAGAATAAGCTACTTGACATTGAGAGAAGACTGTTCTGGCTGTTGCAGCTGCCAGCTTTAAGTTAGATGAAGCTGTTTCACTGCAAAAACCTGCTTCCTTAGCACCCCTAAGAGAGGGCCAGTATAAACTCTACAGTCTGCTAGACTAGCTATGAATAGTAGTGCTGATGAGCAACTCATCTGAATGTTCAAATTTATTAAAAGATATCAAGAAAATTGAATTTAAAATCATGTCAGAAGCAATGCAGGTAAATCTGAGTTTTAAAGAATAGCTAGGGTATTTGTAATTCCCTGTAAAATGAGAGCAATGAAATGAAATGCCCCCACTCAAATTTAAGCAGTTCATTAAGGAAAGAAGAAATTTATAGTACAGTATGTGTGTGGGTATACATATGTGTATACGCACATCTCTGTATACACATGAAGTATATATAGCATGTTGTACCTCTGGGAAGAGATATTTATTTACCTTCCAATCTGAATTATCCTATGATCCAAAGAGTCTCAAAGGGGAAAAGAAAACGACTTCTTACAAAGTGATATTTCCAAGTGTATAAACCACCTTCTTCAAGGCAAAGGAACGGGAGACTCATCCAAAAGGGCTGCAGAGAACACGTGTCCAGCCACAAGGAGAAAGGTGCCCGACCCTCTGAACGCGGTGGAAATGTCTCATTACCCAGGCCCCAAGCTCAAGCAGCTGCATCAAGCTGGAGTCAAAAGCAGTCGTGACGAGTTGCTTGGCCAGGACAAGCCTCAGCAGCCGCAGGAACCAGCGGGTCCCTGCACCACCCCACGGCAGCCAGGGGCTCATTTCCATCTTCTCCTATGTCTCCCCATCCCCACAGCCTGCCCTAGTGCAGCTGACGAACTCAGAGAGGTTGCTTCACTCTCCTCAGGTTTCCCCAGCCAAGTATGTCTCCATATACACTCACGCAAGGCCACATAGATCTGATATTTTCTTTTGTTGCAACATTGCATGCATGGAAGTACATCTGTCCTACTGAAGTAAATCATCATTTTACAATGAATATATACCTAGATTATTACTCTAATGCTGATGTATTGAACCATTAGTATAAAAAAGCAAGCAGGTGATAAAAATGATGCAAAGACTCCCATAAAATGAGAAACAA
>JAVCKT010010185.1:0-27149 GCA_032273925.1 Rhynchotus rufescens | reverse complement strand
AACGCATTTCAAATTAAAAGAAAATGATACTCCTTAGCATCTGTGCTCACCGTCGCATGCACTCGTTTATTAACATCAGCACCCTGCGAAAAACAAAGGCAAAGATGTTAAAAGAAATTCCAGTATTGCTAATCTGCTAATGTGTCTAATAATTGCCATACTGTTGGTTTTCTGAGCATGAATAGACCCGAGGCTCCTGTCCTGTTCAGCCAGCTACCAAATATTTCCCAAAAAAGAAGGCCAAGACAGAGAGATGTCAGCTGCCCAAAGAAAGCAAGTTTCTGAAAACCCCATGAGCAGTTACTTCCTTTTTTTGAAGATTTCACTCCATTGTTCTAAGATGTTATACCACAAATCTTGGAAACTTCTGATCTCCTTACTCTCCCGTCTCTGTTCATGCTCTGTCTTTAACTCAGTTTTGACTGAGGCTACATCTTGCTGTCACTTACTTTAAACAATTTGGGGCTTCAACCAAGGGTAAATTTGAGCAGAATGATCACCTAGCACATTTCTTCTTAAATGTAATCATCCTGAAATCAGCTGACAAAATTCTGGTGGTCCTCCAGGAAGCCTTCACTATATTCAGACACACAATTTGTGTGTCTCTTGAAGTTCTTTCATGTATATCATATATGGCATATCTGCAAGCATTTATTTATTTTTCTCTCCTACCATAGTTTTTGAGCTCTGCAAAGCCTATTTCACCATCAATTAATAGCATAAGTTGAAGGGGGATTGTGTGATAGTCACATATCGATGATTCACAAGTCAGGAAGTAATTTTGCAGTTGGAAAAGCTGGTGATATTATACATAGGTTGGCACGCTGCCTAGAACTGCTGCCAGCAACCAGAAAAAAATGGTAGGGGAAGCCAATTCTTTTATGGTTTTAATGCAACTAAAACAGATGAGATTTCAGCAACATACATCAAACAGCCAGCTGCACTTATCTGTTTTCTTGTTTGAAATAGAAATAGATTGACTTGATTCAGCAAGGATATCGTTGCATTTCTAATCATCTAGAACAATTGGTGATAAACCAGCATTTAGGTCTGCTTTTAATTAAAGGATGCTCAAAATTAAGGTTATTTATTTAATAAAATAAAAATGAAGATATGGTAGATTTGGGAGTATCTTTAACATCCATATTCCTCAGTGGCTCCTTTCTGCGTTTACAACAGTCTTAGCTGTTGAGCAGAGTTTTAGGTCAAGCTTTCCTGGCTCAGCCTTCCTAGCACGAGATGGGAATTATTTAGAGCAATTGATTGCTTAACAATCAACATATAAATTTGAAAGAATGGTTTACTAGCAAAGCTGAGGTGATTATGTCATCTCTCTGGAGATGGAGTTTGGATGCAATATCTACACGGAAAACTGTTCTTATTTGGCCTAATACATAGATAGTCTTATTCTGGAATCAGTATCCTCTTCTGGTTTTACATAATCCCCCCTGAATGGAGGAATTACTGTACTTGAACTTCATACCTTACCTAAAGGTAATATTCAGTTTGAACAAGACCTTGGAAATATTTTCAAAAGGTTTATTTAATAATACAAAATCTTGCAAAGGTTTTGTTTGCATTTAGGATGAATTCAGCCAACAGTAAATTTCTAGATATATGAATTTTATTTAGCATATAAGTTTCCCCTGGGGAGAAGCAAGAATTATTATCTGTAGTGAGGTTCAAAGAAAGTAAAGAAAATACTTCAAAATAGTTAGAAGTTATTTCAAAATGCAGAAGAAGGTCAAAGCCATCATGCATCAACATAATTTATTAAAATATATTGAAAAAAGATCTGTGCTATCACATTTTAAAAAGTTAAAGTGTCTATAGTGACATGATGAGATGTAAATGGTACATATAACTACCTGAGTGCTTGAAGTTCAAATCCGTGATTGTGGTGAAGATGAATTGTCCTTTAACTCTGTAAATGATTCAAGTTATACGGGAACAACAGTCCAAATGTGTCATTTCTTCTGTTTGGTTTGTGTCTGTTTTCACTGACATTTTTGCAACCAAATGGCAAGTAATGCTGCACATTGGGGAAAGATGAACCGCCTCCCAGTGACTGAGCTCTGTGGCTGATACACAGTTATCACTCAATAGGGCAACTGGCCTAGGTGCCCTGTCTAACAGCCCTACAGTGCTGTTAAAATCCACTAGGAGTTATGTACACAAGAAATATGTTTGTTCGTTGTAACTCTGCTCCTTGCTGTAATTCTGCTCTTTACTCTTATTTTCCGTGTCATTAGTTTGGTTTACTCATTGAGCCTTTTCTTTAGTCACCTTTTGTGTCCCCTTTTCTCCCTTTTGCTCCTTTCTTCCTGTCTTTGGTAAACAGCACTGTAACGAGATAATATTTCATCAGTCTCGAGAGACTCTCATGGAAAATAGGTTTTAAATTAGGCAAGGTAAGCGCATGTTCTCCAAGGAATATAGCAACACATGGTAATGTCCATTACTGATAAGCTTCTCTTCTTCACTGTAGGTGCGCTTAATGATCACAGATGCTGCAAGACACAAGCTCCTTGTGCTCACTGGACAGTGCTTTGAAAACACAGGAGAACTCATTCTCCAGTCAGGATCCTTCTCCTTCCAGAACTTCATTGAGATCTTCACAGATCAAGAGGTGTGTACCCTTTAACGAGTGTCTGCCCTACTTCGTCATGTGGAGGTCTAGACTCCATGAGCCCAACAATGGCCATCTCTACTAACTTGGAGTTAGCACTACCAGCTTGACACTGCTGTTCCTTACTGTTTGCTATCAAATTCCCCTCAAAATATGCATTTAATTTACTTCAGTTTTGCCGTAACTTGCTTTAAAAAAGAAAAAAAAATAAATTGTAACCTTAAGAAAAAGAAAATCAAGGAACCTCTGAACAATGATGCACATACCAAGCAGCCAAATTGAATCTGACACCAGTTCTTGCCTGATGGCAGCCAAGTGATATGTGACATTAAATAAGACAGAGGCTGTCTGTTGGAATGGCTGTAGTTTTTTCACCATCTAACTGCTTGACTTCTTCTCTCTAGTATTTAAAATTTGGCCAATGAATTCTGTAAATCTTGCAATTTTCATATGCCAGAAATATAAGTATCAAACCATGAATTCTACCAGTATATAATGCCGTTTGTTTCGTGACTTGTTATTTTGTTTTCTTGCTTAATGTACTGTGTCTGAAAGCTCCCATAGGGCAGGAACCCACAGTAAACAAGCTGTCACACTTAATTTGGATGCTGTGTAAAGTATATATTTAAACAAACTGTATGGCTGCATCCCTGGGAGTTTTGTATCCAAATTTAATTACAAGCATTTCAGGAAAGTGAGATTTGAAAGTTCAGCACTGAAAATGCAGAGTTTGCAGGAGTCCCTATGTAACCTTATTGTACCTGTTTGATCCTGATCTCAAAGCCTTTTTTTCCGTGTATGGTGCTACAGCTGGGGCAAGTCCCTGGTCTCCGAAAGGGACGTGACCCTTAAAAGTCACTGTCAGTTCGACAAGTTACAGTTCTGTAAAACTGCAGACTGCAGCTACAACACGAAGGCTGTATTTGCTGTGCTGCAGGCTGTGGGTGCGACAGTTCTTAAAGAGTCATTAGTGGGAAATTTCTAGGAGACCACAAATAAGAAACAAGGTTAGAAATGAGTGCTAGAAAGAAGTGGTTAGTGGTTTTCTAACTAGTGGTTAGAAGAATAAATTCCTGTGCTCTGATGACCCATTAATGCAGTGAAGTTTGATAAATGTTGCTTAAAGCTAATATTCCTGTTTCCTGTCCATTTTTCTTTTTCTGGACCAAACCTGAACCTATGGTCATGGAATGTGGAGGACAATAGGTATTTCCCTTCATTGGGGGATTCTCACATGAATTCCAACCGAGATTTCCATCCTTGATTTCCTCAGCGCCCTGTGGGCAATGCCTAAAAATGTCATTTCCAACTTCTCCCCGTGCCAGAACAGGGAAGATGTCCCATGCAAGATGTCCCTGCAAGCTGCAGATGAAAACCAGTCTTTTGTCCCTTTGTGGTCCCCAGGATATAAAATAATTTTGTCTTTTCTCTCTGCAACCGACTTGCTGTGATCTATCACCAGCCATCTCACCAATTTTTCAATGGCCCATGGTCATAGCACCTTGATACAGTCCGTATTATGCATGCCAACATTTAGGAGCAAACAGAGTTTACAATCCAGATGCATGAAGCAGAAAGTCAAGTACTGTATTATATAAATGGAATAGAACTAACCATAAACTTTGGCTCAATATATTCAGTATTGTAATATATTACCATACATTTTTTCATTTTGCTGGAAAATTGGCCTTAGATGAAAAACAATCTGTATTCAAGTTATCTCCTTACGTATGTAGCAGACTTGATTTATTCATCCAAATGAAGAGATCTTGGTCCTACTTTTGTCTCTCCTTAACAGCGTGTTTTCAACCCTGACCAGAGATATGGCTTAAGGAGTACACTCAAGACCCTAAATCCATTTCAGAGCTGTTGTCTGGGCTGAGCATTACCAGAAGATGCCTGTCCTTTCTTAACTGTCTTTCTATCCTTTATTCTGCCATAAACAATAGGAATGGTTCTCTTATTTTTCTTATCTTCTATCCTAGACTGCATTTACTCCTTTTACTTTGTTTTGTTTTGTTCTGCTTTTCCTCTGCTTTTTTTTTTTTCTTCTCCAGACAAAGCCATGTCTGACATTTGAGTGAGATTTATTTATACTCCTGTCAAATGTTTTGAAAACTAAATAAGGTTGACAAAGGAACATAAAGAAATGTTTATTTTCTGCTTTATTTTGGTATTGGGTGGATTATTTTTGTTTGGATAACAGCCACTGCATCTTTATTGAGTTTTATTTTTGGTAAATGCTGAAAATAAATTATGTAACCTACAAAAAACAGGAAACCTAGATACACTAGACACACAGTGCATAGGCCCACCGAGATCTTGTGCAATCCAACATAATTAATTTTGTGTATGTGCATTTCTTTCAAAGATCCAGTTTGTGGTCCAAGACTTTGACATTACTCAGTTGTCACGATCTAAATCATCTTTATGGAAACTGTTCTTATAGCTTGAGCAGACAACAGAGAAAAAAAAAGATCTTACTTGCATCTTTTTGTCTTTTTGTTTTAAATCCATAGATTGGTGAGTTATTAAGTACTACACACCCTGCCAACAAAGCCAGCTTAACTCTCTTCTGCCCTGAGGAAGGGGACTGGAAAAATTCCAACCTCGACAGACACAACCTTCAAGACTTCATTAACATTAAGCTCAACTCAGCTTCCATATTGCCCGAAATGGAAGGACTCTCTGAATTCACAGAGTATCTGTCAGAATCAGTAGAAGTGCCATCACCCTTTGACATTTTGGAACCTCCGACCTCAGGAGGCTTTCTGAAACTCTCCAAACCCTGCTGTTATATTTTTCCGGGCGGCAGAGGGGACTCTGCGTTGTTTGCAGTGAATGGATTCAACATGCTCATCAATGGAGGATCTGAAAGAAAATCTTGCTTCTGGAAACTTATCCGGCACTTGGACAGAGTCGATTCCATTCTGCTCACTCATATTGGAGATGATAACCTGCCAGGAATCAATAGCATGCTGCAGAGAAAGATAGCTGAGCTGGAAGAGGAACAGTCCCAAGGGTCTACGACCAACAGTGACTGGATGAAAAATCTGATCTCGCCCGATTTAGGAGTTGTATTCCTCAATGTACCCGAGAACCTGAAGAACCTTGATCCTAACTTGAGAGTAAAAAGGAGTGTAGAGGAAGCTTGTTTCACTCTCCAGTATTTAAATAAATTGTCTATGAGACCAGAGCCTCTTTTTAGAAATGTAGGAAATACCATTGACCCCATCATTTTATTTCAGAAAATGGGAGTTGGCAAACTTGAGATGTATGTGCTTAATCCTGTCAAAAACAGCAAGGAGATGCAATATTTTATGCAACAGTGGAGTGGTACTAATAAAGATAAAGCTGAATTCCTGCTACCAAATGGCCAAGAAGTAGATATTCCATTATCCTATTTCACCTCTGTCTCGTCCCTGATTGTATGGCATCCAGCTAACCCTGCAGAAAAAATTATTCGAGTTCTGTTTCCTGGAAACAGTACCCAGTATAACATTCTAGAAGGACTGGAAAAACTCAAGCATTTAGACTTCCTTAAACAACCAACAGTAACACAGAAGGACCTAACCGGGAACATTGCTAGTCCAGCTGTGAAGCAAGCAAAGCTGAAACAGAGAGCAGACAGCAAGGAGAGCCTTAAGCCTGCTGCAAAGACCCCACCAAGCAAATCAGTCAGAAAAGAATCTAAAGAAGAAACACCAGAACCACCAAAACCTAGTCCAGCACCAGAAAAGCCTCAGAAAGTAGAAAGCAAAGAAAAAGTTCCAGTCAAAAAAGAGAAACCAGTGAAAGTGGAGACCAAGCCTGTAGTGGCAGAAAAAGATGTAACAAGTAAAGAAGAGCAGTTAGTGAAATCGGAAACTGCTGAAAAGCAAGCTGCAGATGTAAAACCAAAAGTGGCAAAGGAGAAGCCGGTGAAAAAAGAAGTCAAAGCAAAACCTGAAGAAAAGAAGGAGGAGAAAGAAAAACCAAAGAAAGAGGTTGCTAAAAAAGAGGAGAAAACGCCCATCAAAAAGGAAGAAAAACCCAAGAAAGAAGAGATCAAGAAAGAAGTTAAAAAGGAGGTGAAAAAGGAAGAGAAGAAGGAAGTTAAGAAAGAAGTGAAGAAAGAAGCTCCACCAAAGGAGGTTAAAAAGGAAGTTAAGAAAGAAGAGAAGAAGGAAATTAAGAAGGAAGAAAAAGAAGTCAAAAAGGACATCAAAAAGCTCCCGAAAGAAACAAAGAAGATATCTACTCCTTCAACTGAAGCCAAAAAACCAGCAGCAAAACCTAAACCACAAAAGAAGGAGGAACCTGCTAAGAAAGAACCAGTATCTGCTGGAAAGCCAAAAGAAAAGGGGAAGATAAAGACTGTGAAGAAAGACATTAAAGTCAGTGGAGCGCAAGCTGCCCTTGCTGCAGTTGGTGCTGCTGCCACAACTGTAGCAACAGTAGCAGCTGCAGAAATTGCAGCTAATGGAAAAGAACTTGAAGCTGAGAGGTCCCTAATGTCTTCACCAGAGGATTTAACCAAGGACTTTGAAGAACTAAAAGCTGAAGAAGTAGAAACAGTAAAAGAAACCAAGCCTAAAGTTGCACTCATAGAGGATGAACTGAAACTCACAGGCACAGTCCAAAAAGAAAAATTAGATAATGAAGGACCTGCTGAATCCTCTGATGAAGGCATAACTACCACAGAAGCTGAAGGTGAATGTGAACAGACACCTGAAGAACTGGAACCTGTGGAGAAGCACAGGGTTGATGACAATGAGAAGTTTGAAGATGAAGGAACTGGCTTGGAGGAATCATCTGAAGCAGGGGACTATGAAGAAAAGGCAGAGACAGAAGAAGCTGAAGAGCGAGAAGATGAGGAGGAAAAGACACTACTGGACACCACAAAACAGTATATGGAGGAAGTAAGAAAAATGGAAGAGAGTTCAGAAGATATGCTGACTGAAGCAGATGCTAGAATTAAAGATGAAAAATATATTGAAAAGGCAGACTATGAGGCATCAGATGAACGCGCTGAGGAAGACAGGGAAGAAGCAGTGGAAAAGGCAGAAACTGAAGAAACTGAAGAGGAGGAGGAAGACAAAGCAGAAGATGTCAGAGATGAAGAGGAAACTGAAAAGATAGAAGCTGAAGAAGATTACGTGATGGCAGTGGTAGACAAAGCTGCAGAAGCTGGTGAAGTTGAGGATAAATATGGCCTCCTCATAATTACACCAACTAAACGTTCCGAACCTCAGTCTCCAGCAGTTGAGCCAGCTTCCTCTATCCATGATGAGACATTACCTGGTGGTTCAGAAAGTGAAGCCACTGTTTCTGATGAAGAAAATAGAGAAGATCAACCTGAAGAATTCACTGCTACGTCAGGTTATACACAGTCTACCATTGAAATATCCAGTGAACCAACTCCAATGGATGAGATGTCTACACCGCGGGATGTTATGAGTGATGAAACCAACAATGAGGAAAGTGAATCACCCTCTCAGGAGTACGTGAACATTACCAAATACGAGACGTCTCTGTACTCTCAAGAATTTAGTAGACCTAAACTCTCTCCTCTTCCGGATGCTTTCAATGGATTATCAGAAGGATCCAAAACAGAGGCCACAGAAGGTAAAGACTATAACGCTTCCGCTTCTACTATCTCACCACCTTCTTCATTAGAGGAAGACAAATTCTGCAAATCTGCCTTCCAAGAAGCATATCGGCAAAAAGAAAGTGAAATCCAAGACACTGCCAAATTAGAAATCAAAGAAACCTATCCAGAAGATGTTGGTGGAAAACTCAGCCCAACCAAAAGTCCAGCGGAGAGTCTGTCCCCTCCATCACCAGTTGCCAAAACACCACTAAGTGAACGGAGTGTGAACTTTTCACTCACTCCCAATGAGATCAAAGTCTCAGCTGAGCCTGTCCCTGTTGCAACATTGCCTGATGCACGTCAAGAAGTAACTGAAGAACATTGTGCAAGTCCAGAAGATAAAACATTAGAAGTAGCATCTCCTTCGCAGTCTGCTGCTGGTAGTGCTGGCCACACGCCTTATTATCAGTCTCCCACTGATGAAAAATCTAGTCAGCTTTCTTCTGAAATCACTGAAAAGTCAGGAGAAGCTCCAGTTAGCTTTGAATTCAGTGAAGAGAAAGATGAGTCTGCAAAACACAGAATAAGCCCCATGGATGAGCCTGTGCCAGATTCAGAATCTCCTATTGAAAAAGTTCTCTCACCCTTACGGAGTCCACCCTTGATAGGCTCAGAAACCTCTTATGATACATTCCTGAGTGCGGATGTAAAGTCTCCTGCCAGAGATCATGCAAGTCCTTCTGAGGAGAAAGCTGAAAAGGAAAAATCACCTGTTCAGATTAGCCCAACTTCTGAAGCCAGCTCTGTGGGCCTTTTCCAAGAAAAACAAGATGAAAAGAGCTTGGAATTCATGGCAATTAAAGAAGGCTTCAGCCTAGAAAGGAAAATGGAAGATACAGAGCCCAGTAGCTCTCAGTCGTCACTGGTCTTGGATGAGCGGAAGTTACCAGGCGATCTCTCTCCTACACAAATAGATATCAGTCAGTTTGGTTCCTTAAAAGAAGATACCAAAATGTCGATTTCTGAGGGCACTGTTTCTGACAAGTCTGCAACACCTGTTGATGAGGTTGTAGCAGAAGATACCTATTCCCATATAGAAGGAGTTGCTTCTGTCTCTACAGCATCTGTTGCTACTAGTTCATTCCCAGAACCAACTACTGATGACGTATCTCCCTCTTTGCATGCTGAGGTTGGATCCCCGCACTCCACAGAAGTTGATGATTCTCTTTCAGTGTCCGTTGTACAAACACCAACCACGTTTCAGGAAACAGAAATGTCTCCATCTAAGGAAGAGTGCCCAAGGCCGATGTCAATTTCTCCACCAGATTTCTCACCTAAAACTGCAAAGTCAAGAACACCAGTGCACGATCTTAGGTCTCCTGAGCACTCAACTATGTCAGTAGAATTTGGTCAAGAGTCTCCTGAGCAGTCTTTAGCAATGGACTTTAGTAGACAGTCTCCAGAATATCCCACTGTAGGCACTAGTATTCACCATATATCTGAAAATGGCCCAACCGAAGTAGATTATAGCCCTTCAGATATCCAGGAGCCTACTTTTGCACGGAAGATATCCCCTGTTGAGCAGACACCTTACTCTCAGGAGAAAGATATTTCAGAAATTATTTCAGTTTCTCAAATTGAAGCTTCCTCTTCAACTTCATCAGCTCATACGCCTTCCCAGGTAACTTCACCACTGCCGGAGGAAACTTTTGCAGGTGCTGTTCCACCCAGAGATAT
The DNA here is from genome assembly GCA_032273925.1 of Rhynchotus rufescens. Taxonomy (NCBI): domain Eukaryota; kingdom Metazoa; phylum Chordata; class Aves; order Tinamiformes; family Tinamidae; genus Rhynchotus; species Rhynchotus rufescens. The sequence goes on along the minus strand of JAVCKT010010185.1, from coordinate 17,211 downwards.
GTCACTACATTCTTTTACCTCAGAAAAGGTGCAGGGCCTAGGAGAAAAGCTGTCACCAAAGTCTGACCTATCTCCTCTAACTCCAAGGGAGTCTTCTCCTCTCTACTCTCCTAGTTTTCCAGATTCACCTCCTGCAGTCACAGAAGCAATGTCAGCAAGTCACGCATCATCACTGTCACTGCAAGTATCTTCTGACAAAGCATTTGGCTATCAGGCTGGCACATTACAAGAGCCACTAACAAAACATAGTCCAGAATCCGTAGCCTCTCCAGAGAAAGAGGATTCGGAGAAAAGCAGCCGGTCACCAGAAGAACTTAGTTACTCTTATGAGGCAACTGAGAGAGCTACAAGATCACCAGAGGATATTAGCTACTCTTATGAGGCAATTGGAAAACCTACTAGATCACCTCAGGCCACAGATTATTCCTATGAGGCAACAGGGAGAACTTCGAAGTCACCTGAAACAACAGATTATTCTTATGAGATAATTGGGAAAACTGTAAGGTCACCTGAAGCCATGGATTATTCCTATGAGAAAACCACCAGGTCACCTGAGGCTGCAGATTACTCCTATGAGACCACAGGGAAAACCACTAGATCCCCTGGTGCCACAGATTATCTCTATGAGACAACAGGGAAAACCACCAGATCACCTGAGGCCACAGATTATTCCTATGAGACAATGGGGAAAACCACTGGATCACCCGAGCCCACGGATTATTCCTATGAGACAATGGGAAAAGCTACCAGATCCCCTGGGGCAACAGATTATTCCTATGAGATAACAGGGAAAACCGCCGAATCACCTGAGGCCACAGATTATTCCTATGAGATAATTGGGAAAACCACTAAATCACTTGAGGTTGCAGATTATTCCTATGAGAGAACTGGAAAAGGCACCAGATCACCTGATGCCATGGATTACTCTTTTGAGACAACGGGGAAAACCACTAAATCACCAGAAGCCCTTAGCTACTGCTATGAGACAACAGGGAGGACCTCTAGGTCACCGGAGGCCATGGGTTACTCCTATGAAACAACTGGAAAAGCTACTAGATCACCTGAAGCTACAGACTACTCTTTTGAGACAACTGGGAGGGCCAGTAGGTCACCTGATCCTACAGACTACTCATTTGAGACAACTGGGAGGGCCACTAGGTCACCTGATGCTACTAGCTATGCCTATGAAGCAAGTGGACATTTTACTCCAACAAAATCATTAGCAGAAGCCCGTCAAGATGTTGATTTATGTCTTGTGTCCTCCTGCGAATATAAGCACCCTAAAACTGAACTTTCACCCTCATTTATCAACCCAAATCCCCTAGAGTGGTTTGCAAGTGAAGAACAGTCTCAAGACCAAGAAAAGCCACTAACTCAGTCTGGAGGAGCCCAGCCTCCTTCCGGTGGGAAGCTGCCCGCACGGCAGTGTGATGAAACGCCTCCCACCTCGGTAAGCGAGTCTGCCCCATCTCAGACCGACTCCGATGTCCCTCCCGAGACTGAAGAATGCCCTTCCATCACGGCAGATGCTAACATTGACTCCGAAGACGAGTCAGAAACCATTCCGACGGACAAGACTATTACATACAAACACATTGACCCTCCACCGGTCCCAATGCAGGATCGCAGCCCTTCCCCTAGGCACCCTGATGTCTCCATGGTTGATCCAGAGGCTTTGCCTGTTGACCAGAATTTGGGCAAACCTTTGAAGAAGGACCTCAAAGAAAAGACAAAAACAAAGAAGCAGGGGACCAAGACCAAGTCTTCCTCTCCTGCTAAAAAAAGTGATGGTAAATCAAAACAAGTGGCATCCCCAAAGCCAGCTGTGAAGGAAGCTTTAGACAAAATTTCCAAAACGGCTTCCCCCAAAAAGAAGGAGTCTGTTGAGAAGGCAACCAAAAATATCTCAAATCCAGAAGTAAAGGCTCGAGTGGAAGAGAAAGATAAGGACACTAAGAATGCAGCAAATTCAACAACCTCCAAGTCGGTGAAGACTGCAACTACAGGTAAACAACAGATAGGAGTTCCCTAGCATTAAGTTTTTCTTAGTGGTTGCAGTTAGATTAGGTTACCTTTATATCCTCTGAGACTGGGGCATAATCAGCCCCCTCCAAAAAGTCCACGTTTTAAATGAAATCCAGCACATAACAGCCACACTTAGATGAATGGAATTCACTGGATTAGCTTTTATAATCTGAGAGTCTTGTTGTGTCATTTTGCTCAAAAATGAAGCCTTTAGAGCAAGTGCATCAAATATGAAAAGCTTAATACTAGTTGTCTAAATTGTTAGGCCAATGAACATATAATTGAAAATACTGATACAGGTCCAGTGAAATGAGCCACATTATATTCATTATAAGACTCATCTAGACACAACACTATTAAGAAAAGTAAATACAATTTAATCTTGTGAAAGACAGAATTCTATAGACATCGGGTGTTTTCATTACTTTATTGTGCTTTTTTTTTTTAACCCCAACTGTAGTAAGAGCACTTTGAGTAATAAACACATGCACATCACATAATCCAGTTAAGGGCTTATGGCATCAGTGATGACTAAATGTAGCGGAAGTTAATGTCATTTTGAATGACTGTTCTGTACACTAATAATACGATATGAATTAGATTATTCAAGGAGACGTTGTGCTAATATGTTGTTTCCTGCAGGTCTAGTTGCAGTGTTTTGAGGATACTTTGACTTTGCAGTTGTTAGGACCAATGCCCTGCTGAAACCTTCCTATGAGCAGCAGCTCTAGGATTCAGTGGCCGCAAACCAGCATTCAGCTTTCTGTACTTTGGCCATTTTATGCTGTCCAGCATTCCTTTCTTACACCATAGTGTCCGTGTCTCTGTTAGTAGGTGCTTTTCAAGACTGCAGTATTGTTTCTTATACCTCACACCTCTCCAGCACTTTGGCTATATATTAGATTCATCCTCTCAGAAGCATATTCCTCAGGTACATGCTTGAGCTGAAACCAAGGCTCTGTTTGATAGTGACGTTCAAGTGAAAATTTCACGTGTATTGTTAAATTTGCAGTTTGTATCCACACTTCAGAGAAAAGCACATACTTTATTTTGTGGTAAAGATGACTTTGTAACATATCCAACAGTTAAAAAACAATCTCTAATTTGGGAAGTGCTATCATATCATAGTGGTGATCATCAGAATATAATCGTTGATCAAATCCTGATGATCAGTTTATAGCCAAAGCAGAGTCTGTTACAGTATTTTATACATGTATTTAAACTTAATTCTGACTGATGTTCTTAGAGCTGCTATTACACTAAGATACAGAAACAAAAACATGTTCCCCCTCATCGTTTTTTGTGATAAATGGCTAACTGGTGTGTGCAGCCAAGGATCCAGCAGGCAGGCAAGCACTTGTTCTTAGTTCCCTGAACCAACTGCCATAGGAAGTTTCACTGGCCTCCCAAGTTCCTCCTTTCCCCTCTTTGCTCACTCATAGGCGCTTCCTGACGTAGCTGCAAGCCAGTCCTAGCCTAGCATGTCGACAGCTACTGTGCTTCGTTGTACCCTGATCCCCACAAAGCTCAGTCTGCTACAAACCTGCGTGGCTTCCTGGCTGCTGTTCCCGTTGTGCCTCTCAGTCTTTCAAAAAGCTGTACTTCTTCACTTGGAAAATAATACTCCCATTCATTGTATGGTAATTCAGTAATCACTGCCCCGCACAGCAATTATTGAATAATAGTAGCATATGACTGGGATAGGCTTAGTCAATTGCTGCTCATATGTGGTAGTGAATTTTTATTATATTATATAATTAGTTACATTTATTCAGTTCTTTTTCTTCCCAGTACAGTGGTGATTCAGATACAACTAAACTGGAGTATGTTGTTAGATGTAGGAGGGTAACAGCACAATTGTTTCAGCGGACACAGAAGTAGAGCTGCACATATGTGATGTTTCACCAACAGGCGCTACTTTAGGGATAGCCCCTCATGGTAATTATGGTAAGAATGATAATTAATCGATCCATCTTTTCAGCAGTCTGTGATACATTCTTTGTTGTTTCACTTCCAAAGGACCTGCCAATAGTAAGTTGACAAAAGTGACCGCTGTGCCTCCGGGGCCGCCGGTGTATCTGGATCTGGTGTACATCCCTAACCACAGCAACAGCAAGAACGTCGACGTGGAGTTCTTCAAGAGGGTCCGCTCATCCTACTACGTGGTGAGCGGGAACGATGCTGCTGCCGAGGAGCCCAGCAGGGCTGTTCTAGACTCCCTGCTGGAGGGCAAGGCCCAGTGGGAGAGTAACATGCAGGTATGCTCTTCTCTCGTGATTCTGCCTGGATATTAAACCCCCTCTGGGAGACAAGCCCCCGAAGCAGGAGCAGGCTGCGGCTGCTCGGAGCGGGGGTTTGCACAGAGGCCGTCTTGCTCTGCAATGATGGGAGAGGATGCGCGGGTGAAGCTGAGAGTGGATCTTACCTGGCAGTGCCCCCACTTCTGGCTTTTCTACAAAGCAGCAGATCTGGCCCAGATTCGCCTCCTGCTCACAGCAGTGGCAGCGCTCGCGTGGTTTGATGCTGGGCACCATTCCCTGCTCCAAAGCTTCCCGCTCAGCCTGGTGTCCTGGGCCTCTGCCAGTGCTGCTGTCCCTTCTTAGCTAGCGAGCACTGTGAAAACAGCCACCGTGAGGGAGAGGAAGGGACTGTTATCCACAGCACATCACCTCCTTCCCCCGCTCCCTGCAAACCTCCTGATCTGCCCTGTCATACCCACAGCACTCATTCCAACGACTGCGACCGTGAGCCTTCCCCTTCAGTCCCAGCAACACCTCAGAAGTAGCACATGCCCTTTAAACCCCAGGGACCTCAACAAGAAATGTGAGGAAGGAAATGAGAGTGAAACACAATCCCGGAGGGTTGGGTTTACTGCAGCATTTGGCTTAACTGAATCTGAATACAGTTTGATCTGATTGCTGTAGCATACAGGATCCAAGTTTAGAAACTGTGCAGTCTGTAAAGGGGAGAGAAAAAGGGAATGTTTCACAGTTTATATAGTTATCATGTACAGGTGGAAACCTCCCATGCCCTGCTGATGTAACACATAAATAAAAAATCTTTGTCATAATCTGAAGAGATACCAATGCAGATCGCTACCTCTCTGGAAAGCTACATCTCAGCACCTTACAAGTTTTTCTTGTTTCTTCATGGTTATTTTATCCTATCCATGCAATTAATTATTTTCTCTTCCATCCACTTATTCGTGTATTTGTTAGATAAAGATCCAGCCTTTCCAAAAGGGAAATGCTTGCTGGTCAGGACTTCTTAAAAGGTGTTTTTCTTACCAGTGTCCATTCCTCAGGAGTTCTCCTGTTTTGTGTTGTAGGTGACCTTAATCCCAACCCACGACTCCGAAGTGATGAGGGAATGGTACCAAGAGACCCACGAGAAACAGCAGGACCTCAACATCATGGTTTTGGCAAGCAGCAGCACTGTTGTTATGCAAGATGAATCTTTTCCTGCATGCAAGATTGAACTGTAAGAACAAGACCATGCACCACAACATTAAACTTTGTTTCCAGAAATTCTTCAATTTGAAAACACCTTTTCTAAAAATTCAACCCATCTATTTCAACTGCTGAACTATATACCTGCCAAATGCTATACTGTGTCAAGGTGATGCAAATCACTAATATTTTTCAGTCTTTGCTGATTGCTAAGGGAAATAACAGTATTCCCATCGTAGGGTTCAAATTACTGCGAAAAAACAGATCCAGTTTCATTTCCGCTGAACATTTGGAAACCATGCACTAGCAACCCCAACTGACTTCTGCCAGGGAGAGGCATTTGCCCTCGAAAGAAACACAAAGAGAGAGAAAGAGAGAGAGGGGTAGGAGGAGAACGTAATCAATAATTAGATCTGCATTAGTCTCATGGCAATAGATGTATCGCTTACTGCAGTCTGCTTATGCGCTAACATGACAAGAAAGTTTTAAATTTATATCCATCTGAGCTATTGCAAAGGGGGTCCTTACGTTATACAGAATTGTTAGCTGGAAAATAAAAGGAAACAGAATGTGGCTAGGAAGGGACATACAACTAAACACTCATTAGCAGTTACCCCACTTTAATTTGAGCTCTGCATACTGACATGCCATAACAATCCTAGACCAAATATGCAAGTAGTTTGAATCCCGTTCAGAATTTGCAAACCTTTCTTTCCACGTGCAGACACGTTGGTCTAAGGCACGCTCCCAGTGAAAACCCACCTCCCAAACTCAGAATTGACCAGTCCACATGCTTAAACACCCACGGCGACAGTCGATTAACTGAAGCAAAATACCAAAGCAGTTGGGAGTACATACAGTAGACAATTTGCCTTAGAAAGTGACTTGAATGTACAAAGAAACTTGATGCACTTATTTTTTAATGTCGAGACAGCAAGTTTATAAAAAAACATCTGTGTAGGATCCTAGTTACACCAGTAAAGAAGTGTGAGTGTGCATGTGCGGTACTAGAAGCCTACCTGACTGGTCAAAGGGCTTGGTGCTCTGAGCCTCGTGTGTTAGGTATGTGATCCCTCCACTGATGCACCTGGACAGCTCAACAAGGCAAGACAAACATTTTTTCCGCAAGCTTCTTTTGTCCTGTGGAAGCAAGATGGGAGTGGTGTCCAGTATCAGAGTTGCAAAACCTAGCGAAACATTCAGGATGACGAAAAAGGTTATCTGCGAGTCTGTACAGTATTCAATCTTCCTTTGTCTTACCTTATTTTGTTTAATTTAAGAGTGAATATGGGAACAAATGTACAGATCCTTTTTTTTAGTGCTGCGTGAACTTTTAATAGATGAATTTTTAACAAAAGTTTTCATTTACAGGAAAACGCGAAGAAAAAAATTTCAGGTGAAGGCAATTTTTTTTAGTGGTTTTATAAGATAAATAATGTTGTTTAAGGTTCTGGTGAGAATGGATATTGCGGTAACATTTATTGAAAATAGACAACTGCCAATACCCTGGGGGAGGCGGGGGGCACCCTGGTGATAAAATTAACGTCTTGATGGTAAAAGAAAATAGGGTCTGAAAAGTTGATTGCCAAGTGTTTACAAGGGTGTCACCTAAATTCTCAGCCCTTGTAAAGATCTTGCAGGAAGTCAGAATAAGCAATGATCAGCTAAAACAAGTCACATCTCCCCCTCCCTCCCTTCTTCCCTTCTTCCCTTTTTTCTTCCTTTCCTTCTTCCCTTCCTTCTTTGTCTTTCTCTCCTTCTTTTCTTTCCTTCTTCCTTTCCACCCTCTCTAGCTCACTTGCAGAGGAACAGCATGTAGAACAGTTCCATGATTTAGGATTTAGGGCAGTTTGAATTTTTTAGTCTCAGAAGCTTTATCCAAGTTAAAATGCTGTTACATTGTAGGATGTTTGTGAATCTGAACAGGAGGAAGGTGTAAAGACCTCCAAAACGGAGAGAGATGTGTGCTGGTCTCTACGATTCACCATTGTGACCGGTAGAAAGTTTCATGAAGTAGTGAATTATGACTTTGTTTTATTTTCTTTACTTATAATTTATTTCAAATTTACATTGATAGCATTTTTTTAATAGGTATATGTTTGCACTCCTAATTTTTATGAGGGTTTTTTTATACTGCTTTAGGGCCCTTTAAGTATGGGCTCCTGAAGCCCATTTAATGCTGTGAATTACTGTTTGTCAATTGTTGGGAGTTTTGATTTATTTTAAATGTTTTCTTTTCTTAGGTATCTCTAGCAATGCTGTTTTATTTATTGCTATACCTTTTAAGTCCTTAAGGATAACTTAGAATGACTATGGTACAGAAGGCAGATGGAAATGTATTGTGAAAACAAGCATGTTGGCTGGGCTCATAATCATTTATTTAAAATCGCTTTTGTAATACATAGTCTTCAAAGTTACAGGCAAAATATTTGGCAGAATAGTTGTATTATTTCTACAATTCTGCTTGGTCTACTTTCTTATATAGGTAAGATTTCAACTTTTTGAGTGGGTGGGAACAGATTTTCTGGTTCTCTGGCAAACTCTCGAACACTTTGTACCTTTGCTTTGGCAGAAAATCTGTTTTAAGTACAGCAGTGGTCCAGAGAATAATCTCACTTTTGCTGCTGTAGATCAGCAACAGCTTCACTTCGGTCAGTGAAGTTGCAGTTATTTGGTTCTACTGTAAATGAAATTTGAATCAAGCCTTAAATTCCCCAAGCAAGTTTGTGATGGCTCAAGTATTTTTTTTCTTTAAATAGGCAATTGCAGCCCATCTTAAAATGTGCATTGATTTTTTGCTGCTACAAGATTATTAAAATCCCAGTGTGGCTATTCTGAGGTATTGTAATGCCTGTCCCACCCATTCCCTGTCAAAGGACACACCTGGGTGTAACAGAGACACGAGCTCCTCCATTAGCTCCTCTTGCCCTTAATGTCTTTCCTGCCTGTGGAACTAAGCTAACGGTGCCAGACACAGTGCTGCACAATTAGTTTAGTTACAGTCATCAAAATGTACCGTGTACATTAACGATGAGTGCTGTTGATCAGCACAGATTTCTAGGAGCATGGTTTGATATTGATTACTCTAATTATGAAGATTCAATATTTGAGTGTAAAGGACACTCCATTGAAATGATGGTATTATCCATATTAGCATCCCCCGTCATGATCTTTGTGCTATTACTCTATTGCTTAATAAAATTCAATGAAGAATTAGCTTCAGAGACCACATCCCACTCCTGAACTTGAACGGGGCCTCTCGTGCATGCCTTCTCCAAGCCTTGTGCTGGGCCTGACTTCCTTGACCTCCACTCCTCATCTGCCATAGCAATCACCCGTGGGTTTTTTTGGATTTCCTGACAAACTGTGGTGAATGGAGCTAACTGTATATGAATGTTTTTTTTTTAATCGTCTATGATAGCTTACGCATTTTAGGAGAGTCCCAGTACTCAGATTTACTAAGATTTAATCAGTTTTTAATTGAATTTTCAATCCCTGCCACCACAAGCAAGTCAGCTCTGCCGAGCGCTTACTGTGCATTTGGGACATTTCTGTCATACGCTTCTCTTCGTTCATCTGTCGCCAGAGGTTCTTGCTCAGTGATGATGTTTTGAGAGAAACAGTGATTTTGTTGGTCTGGATTTATTAGAAAAGGAAAAAGTACAATGTTTACACTTGAAAGAAACTGTAAGCTTTCATCTTTTCACTTAATAATTGAACAGAACACTAAAAGCAACTAGGGGTAAGCATTTCTTAGAATGCAATTATATTATTCACCTGGTTTAAAAATGTTTGCTATTTAAAATAAAAAAAAAAGAGAAAAAAAAAGTCTGTTTGTTGTGGCTTTACAAAAAATCTAAAAAATTAAATAACGAAATAAAATAATAGCATAAAAATATTGAAAAAAAAAAAGAAGAAAAAAGAAAAAGCTTCTCTGCACTAGGCTAGCTAGGAGCTCCAGATGGCAGGAGCTCCCTCTTCAAGACTGGGCTGTAATCACAACTGTAAAGGAGCAAATCTGAAGTCTGCTGTCACACATTTGCATGCAGCCATTATCTTCCAAACTCTGGAAAGAAACAGTCTTGTTGCTGGCTGAGAAGCACCTCACACACCTCCTCTCTCTTGTTCTGAATGGTGTTTGTGTCAGTCTGCAGCTGTGTATGGTATTATGTCTTATAATCCTGCATCACTTCTATTCTATCCAGTCATATCTAATGTAGAAAATTAGTTTCCAGTGAAAGTAATATGTAGTGCTTTTATGATATTTGTGTGCAATATCCCCTCTTCCATTGAGGATATTTGATGTAAAGGAATCAAACTCAGTTCCACAATAAAATACAAAAGTGGTAAAGTGGTGTTGACACGTTTCTTGTCTTCGTGTATGCATGTACCTGTAAGTTGGCCCTTTCCTTCACTCATGGTTATCTAATATATGGGGCTTTCCATAAAAGATCCGTGGCTCTGTTTCAATGCTAGGTAACAACCAGTCTTTGTTTAATTGTCAGATAATAAATGCAGAAAGGTGACTTTTGTCTTACGCTGTAAAACATTATCGTGAGGTACCCTGATGGCTTTTATTTTTTGCTCTCATTTCTGCTTCCCTCGGCAGCATGAGAAAAAAAACCCTTTTCAGTGAGTACACCTCCAAGCCCCAGAGGTTGTTTAATACCCATCTTCACTATTCCAGGCTTGGGAGGGAATGGCCAGGAATTGGAATTCCAGGAATGGAATCTCCCTGGTTCCTAGGATGGGATTAGGAGAGATGGGGGCGTCCCTCGAGTCCGTGGGTGGTGGCACCGTGTGGTTGCAGCGAGGCCTCCCTTGGCATTTGGGCAGGGTGCCCTGCTCCCCAGAGGGCTGCCACCGTCCCTGCGCATCCATCACATCCATGGGGGCGGTCCCCCCTGCTGCTGCCTGCCGCTTGGCTGCCCGCCTTCCCCGCGCACGGAGGGGCCCGGCCGCAAGAGGAGAGGGATCTCCTCCCTTTCCATGCCTGCATTCCTCAGATCCAGCAGCCCCTCGGAGCTGAGTGTCTCTGAGGAAACCTTGAATGCCCTCAGGTTACGGGAGAGCTTGCCGGAGCCTTTTGACTGCAGTAGCAAATGAACCTGCTCGGTATCGTTTCCCCAGAAATGATTTTTTCCCCATTAATACCCAAGACAACTACAGAACAAAGCAGCTAGTGCTGCAAGCTGCTACAGCTGTGTTCTTCAGGGGCCCTCGTCCCCCTGTGCCACTTCTCTGCGGAGCTGCCGGCGCTGCCGCGAGCAGCGGGCAGGACGGCCGCAGAGCCGCGCGCGGCTGCCGGCAGCTTCCCGGCAAAATGACTCTCCCTGCCACCATCCATCCACATGTCGTGCGGCAGCCCCGTCGTCACCTCTGCCTGCGAGTGATGCAGAGAAGTGAAACCTCCTATTTCGTATCTCCTAATACCAATAAACCTATACATTGTATGCACTGATCTATAACCTGTATTGCTGTTACAGTTCCCAAAGCCATTTTAGCTAAGCTCTGAGAAACGTCATGTTATCCCAACCCTGCTGTATTACTTTCTTAGCTTAAAAAGATGAAGGTAAACTAAACCACTAAGCCACTTAAATACTTAATATGACCCCCCTGGACTGCAAGTCAGTATTTGCAGCAAGAGTTTACGATTTCCGAAGCCGCAGTTATAGCCAGTGGTTACCGTGTGTATTAGCACAGAATAGCCTTGAAAGTTTCTTTCCAAATTCATTTAAGGAAAGAATTGTCAGGAAAGGCAATAAACCAGATATATGGAAAGCTGAATTTTGTTTTGATAATCTAATGAGCATGTCAGTGAGGGTCTAATGCAATTCCTGTGCCCGAGACACCTGCAGCTTAGAGCATGCTGGGTGGACTGCAGTTTAAGAGCAGCAACAGAGCTAGTGCTTGTAAGAATTGCTAGCGGATCTGGGTGCCCTTGCTGTACTTGCTGAGTGGGACATACATTCTGCGTGGGGAGACTTACCAGAGCGTTGTTTTGTTCAGTGTGTTCATTATCTTAAATGGCTCTTGAATCATTGCCTAATGGCTAATTCTTGGGTTATACTTAATTCCCCATGGGTCTCATTTCAAGGAGTCACTGTCCCAGGCTCAGGTTGTTTGTCACTGATGGCAGCTGGAGTTAGTTATTCTTCAGCAGTGCAGCAGCACTGCCCTCAGTAACACTAAGACTTCCTATACTTAGATTTCTGGCAAATTAAATTTATTTTCCACAAATGTGCTCAAATATTCACTAGAAAAACATTCCCCAAAGTCCGATTAATCTTCTTACTTAAGCAGCCCTAGCAAAGCCCCTGGCAGTGCTTGCAGAATCGGATGCAGTCCAGTGGGCTGCATCCTGCATTCCTGGAGCACGGAGGGGCCACTCTAATTTCATAAAACGTGGCTTTGGATTTGTAAATATTGCAACAAATAACTTTAAAGGCAGTAAATGGGCACAGTCTGGAAGCCAACTCTGATATTCTTATATCCCCTTTAGGCCTTATCCTGCTACCCCTTAGAGGGTGTCACTGGCTCCAAAAGAGAAAGTTCTGATCTGTAACAACGCTTTCAAATATTTGCAGCAGTGCAAATGAAAACAGACCGAACGGTTCGCTTGTTCTAAGGGGAACTGTTTGGCTGAGAGCGCCTTAAAGCTTTTCCTGCCCTTGGCCCTCCAGACCGGCTCTGCTGCTGCCCTGTTTGTCAGGCCGGGCCGCGGAGCGCGGCGCCTCGCTGGTTCTCCGGCCTTGGAGATCCGGACAGGGATGGTGCAGGTGACGGCCTGGCCCAGGCCGAAGTTAAAGGCCACCAACCGCCTCAGAACTGCCCTTCCCCACGCGGCTGCCGAGGCAGCGCTGAAGGAGCAGGCGCTGTGGGGCGCGGTGGGGAACCGCAGCAGGAGAAGGCCTGGGCCATGATGGGCCTGGGGCAGGACATGGCTGCAGCCAGAGCTTCCCTCGCTCACGCCTCAGCCATGGGCGCCGCTGCCGCCCGGCACACCGCCCTGACCGGGCTCAGCGCCCCGGTGAGTTCTAGGCTGACAAGGTCCAGGTGTTGCCACAAATAGGGCCCCGTCTGGGAAAGGCTTCAGGCAACGTTCATTTGAACAGCAAGGGAACATATATATATAACTCTCCTGTTGTGAATAATGGATGATGACCTTCAGAGCCGCGCAAATCTTCTCTCGGAGACACTTGTGGGAGGAAGCAGCACATATTTGCTTACCTAATCAGCAGCATATTCGGTGTCTGCCAGCGACTGCTTTGCAGCAATCTGCTTTGCGAATCAGAGGGGCCAGTTTCAACCTCTGCAGCCCCGTTGGCCCCTGCAAGGCTGTTGCAGGGGCAGGGAGGGCTGCAGGCACCTCGTGTGCACGCGCAGCTCGCTGACCGCGCACGCCAACGTACGCGCTCCCAGCGCTGCAGGGTGTCTGTACCTGCAGGTCTGTAGGTGCTGGGATAATGGGTAGGGAAATTATTCAAAAAACTCTTTACGATAAAAGATACGCTCCTGTGATTTAAAAGTGAACTGACAACGGAGAAAGCACAGTAGCCGTAATCCAAATCGCAGCTGCAGTCACAAAGGAAAACAGGATGTGAAGGAACATTTCTAGAGGGAGAGGTTATCCAAAAAAAGGAGAGAGTGTTACTAGCGAGAAAGATCTGTCTGTGCCCTCTAGGAAAATGCTCTGACAGTCCCATCCACATGCGGAAACATCTAAGCAGCTGTCTGAAATGGTGCAGCAAAGAGCAGCTAGAGTTCAGAAAGCCGGAGAGTCTCTGAGGGAGCTGGCAGCGAACAAGCACTAGCAAGCAGGACCGGGAGACACTGCAGCTTTTGCAGGTGTAGAAAATACAAAAATCATTCTCTCTATGTACATACATGTACATGTACATACACACACACTGGTATAATTTTCCCTTGGCGCAGCTGATGAGAGGTGGTGATTGGCTCTGGGCAGCCCTTCCCGGCCTCGCCAGCTGTACCCCTGCAGGTGGGGGTGATCACGGCGAGCACACAAGCTGCAGGTGTTGAAGGTTTCTGACTCGTTCTGGCCCTCCATTTTACTCTGAGGAATGCCTGGGTCCTGTTTAAACTCCTGCTGAGTGTAGTCTAGCAAGCATCTGAAAAGCAGGCTGTGGGAGTGTGTATGTGCAATATTACTTGTGCAAGGGGAGAGGAGCATGATGTACCTCACATCAGGGATGAGAGGAAAAGCAGGTAAGATAAACTGAGGTGCTTTTCTCTTATTGCCTGTGCTGCTCCCCATGTGGTGAATTACAGGCTGTGTCCTCCTGAGCACCTCAGCATGTGCCTGAGCTGTGCTCTTCTCCAAGGAGCTCTGAATTTCCCCTTCTTACAGCTTGTTTGTCCCAATGCTGGCCCGCTCCCCAGCCTGCAGATGAGAGAGCAGATTTCTACTATCTCCAAAACGTGCACATGCTCCAGATGCTGATTTCTGTTTCTAAGGAAATGAAAACCTCCTGGGGGGGCTGCCCAGGGCTTGGAAACTTGTGCTGCAGCCTGCTCGGTTCCTGCTTGTGTTGCTGTTGGGGACAAGGAAGCAAAGGGACAGGCCTTGATCTAGGGAGGCAGCAAACACGAACTGATGGATAGGAGGAACAGGAAGATGGATTGAGGAGGGGAAGATGAACGGGAAGGCTGACAGGACTGCTGGTGAATTTGGGAGTGTGTAGGTAGGCTTATGCACTGAGGCTGTGCTAGGCTAGGAAAAAACAGGTTTGGTAGAAGCTGGTTGCTACTGAGGGAGATGATGATGAGACCTGGGCTGGATGGAGGGGCTGGATGGAGAAGCGATAGTAGCAGGGAGAGGTTAGAGAAGCCCTGGTGTGGGGCAGGTTTGGGGCTTGGCAAAACAGACGTTTCAAGCCACAGCGGGTCTGGGACCTGTGCGTGTGTGTGAAAGCTTTGGTCGCAGCAGGGTTTTGGCTTCCATTTCCCTCATCCAACCCCAGAGACAGGAGCTGCCCACGTGTGTTTAGTTGAGAAATGCTCATCCCGGTGTCAGGCAGGACACCTGGGTGTCAGCTTGTGCCTCCTGCAGAATGCCTGGTGTACCCACAGGGCGGGAGGGGAGCACTAGCCAAAACTGGCCATCCCCGCCATTTCCTTCAAGCCTAGGCCTAGGTTGAAAGCCTGGAGTAAAACAAGGTGGTAAGTTGCAATATTAATTAACTGGTTATTTGAAGCACGGAGGGGGATTCCTCCTTCCCTCCCCCCCAATTCCAGCGTTAGCACAGTTAGTCTAAAACAGAGGAGGGGTAAACTGAGGGAAAGAGGCATGTGCCGCGAGAGGCAGCGAGCAGCAGCTTGCGAGCACTCAAATAGCATTAGTGGGCTGGCGCAGCGACCGAGCAGAGCCACGTGGGGCAAAAACAGGGTCCCTGGGCTGCCCAAAAACTGGCACTGACTGGAAAGATGGGCCCCTTGCAGCCTAGTTAAACGGGGTCTGGCAAGCACGGGCTCAGTGGCTGCAGTGCATTGAGGCTGTGTGGCGCTGTGAAGTGCTGCGATTTAGGAAAGCACCCAGGAGGGAAAGGTGGATCCTGTGCCTGCAGCAAGGAGCTAAGGGGGAAAAAATACTGATATGGGTGTAACTGCGATTGCTGATGATGCCTGATGTTGAAGGATCTCAAATATATTGGCAGGAGATGGAGGCTTTAGCCTCCTGTAGATGGACTAGGAATGATGATCACTTAAAGTTCCCGGTTTTATGTTGTTGTTAGAGTATGCTTGGTCTTACACTCATCTTTAAATTCCTTGATTTCAGCCCCCTGGCAATTGGGAACCAAGAAAGATTTGGGGGGGGAGGGAAGTACTTCAAGAGCCTTGATAGGGAAAAGCTGCCTGGAAGAGGGTACTGCTGGTATGGTTAGTCCAAGGTACAAAATGAGCCACTGTGCTGTCCTTTGGAGATGTGAAAGAAACTATGGGACTTGATGGGGTTAAAGACTTTATTGCCGTGCACCGGGAATACAAGCGGTATTTGGTGAATATTGCTAAGATCCTTTCCAAGTTCATGGAGATTTGCTGTGTGATGCTGAACTTGTGGCATGTTTTGGAGCTGTGAGTCTAGACAGGTGCATGATCAAACTGGACACTTATTAAATGCTGTGCCACACCAAAGCACGGCGAGTCAGGACGCTATCGTCGCTACCACAAGCTGCCTTGCAATAGCACTGTTGCTAGGATCTCCCTATTTTTAAGGAATTTACTGCACCTGGAGCTGTAGAAAGCTGCCTGCTGCAGCTCAGCAGATCTTGCAGTGACAAGGAATATAAGCAGGGATGGATGCTGATGCACCCAACCCATGTGCACCAACCCTTCTGCCCTTCTTATTTTCTTGGTCTCTGTGTTCAATGGCTGCAGGAAAACTAGCAGCAGAACATGTATGCAGATGATGCCAGAAGGAAGTTGGATCAAAACCATGACACTGCCCAGAAAATAAATGGAAATTGCAATGTAGTATGAAGTTCTCTTGTGTTTGCAGAGGTTGCAGTGGATGTCTCCCCATTGACCTTAAAAATGGAGCAAGTACTGCAGGTGAATTTCTAGCTTCCTTCCAGGGAGCTATTTTTAGAGGCACAGCTAAGTGCCTGTGCACATGCTAACTCTCTAAGCTAAAAGTCTTTAAAAATAGTTTTAAAAATAGCCTAAAGTAAGGCTTCTAGCTCCATGTATAGTAGTGTGATTCTTCCAAATGGGCTGGGAGGCAAAAAAAAAAAAAAAGAAATCAATACATTAATCCTCTTAGTGTCTGAAGTTCAGAGTAACCAAGGGATTCTTATTCTTTCCTGTGAGAAATGTCTGGTGAAACAACTTGTGTTTGAAATTCTTCCTCCTTCCTTTTTCTTCTACCCTCCACACCTTTCACCAGAGGCAAGCTGCTTTTTATGCCTTTGTTTCTTTGCAGTGTCTCCAGCCCACCCCCTGCCTGGCAGAAGACAGAAGGAATAGATATTATGATGATGATTTCTAAGCCACATGTAATATATAGTTCAGGAAATGGGCAAAATGGAAATAAGTTGTGTATAGTAAGTAGTCACATAGAGACATGTTTGCAGCAGGATTAAAATGAAGTATTAATACAACAGTGATCACTTGAGTTTATTAACAGAAGAATGTGCAACACTTGTCTGAATTCCTGTATTAAGCAGATGCTTTAGCCAGGTTTCTAGCTTCTAGTTCCTGCTTAGCCTTTTCTCTCATCTCTCTTTCTCTCTCGGTAAGAAGTGCTCGTTCTTGCTCCCAATCCTTTAGCTTCTGCTCATATTTTGCAATGTCTTCCACTTCACATGCTGGCAGCTTTTCCTTGACAAGTTGGGTGGTCAGGGTTAACAGGCTTTCAGATTCAACCTTGCCAAGTGAATGCAGCTTAGAGTACAGCTCCTGTCATAAAAAGAGATTTGGTGAGGAGAGAGGAAGAGACAGTCAGTCACAAAATTGTCCAAAAAGTACTTTCCTATAACAATTTGTGGTTGCTTGCATCTATCTATGTGGGCCAAATAACTATTTAGCAAAGTGTTTTGACAGTAGTAATGGATATTTTTTTTCTTCTTCAAATGGTCCACAATCAACTCTTCATCGAGCAATAAATATGAAATAATCAAGGTTCATTTTAGTTGAGGTCTGATTTTTTTTCCCCAAGTTCAGTTACATGAGATATATATATATATATATATATAAAATTTTTTTCATTAGCTGACCAGTT
>JAVCKT010010181.1:0-10159 GCA_032273925.1 Rhynchotus rufescens | reverse complement strand
CTTTTCTTTCTTTCTTTCTCCCTCTCTCTTGCCCTTTTTTTTTTTTTTTTTTAGTATTATCAAGCATTAAATTGGTGTGAATGAGCTGGTGTTGGAACTCTGGCTATTTCTGTTGAGATAACATGAAAACAATATTTCTACATACGCTTGAACTCTTGCTGCCACTATTCCAAAACGCTGTAAAGTTAGTGTTGCTGGTTTACCAAGTGTACCAATGCCTAAGAAGAAATGTGTTTGGTTCTTGCATGTGCATTCATTGCTTCTGCTGCCTATATGTGCTCGGAGCGGGAAGAGAGAGGGAGGATGTATTTATTCATGGCTTGTGGGGAAGGAAGACTCTCCAAGTTTGACTGTCGTCTTTCATTTGCCTACACAGCTCCCTCCAGTACTGTATGTTACATATCTAGATGAAGGGGAGACTGGACACTTTCCTTGAGCGTGTGTAGGCTGAAAATGATTTAATGAATATCTTACAAGCACTGTGAATATCTATTATGCAAGTTTTTGTATTCATATAAAAATGTTAATGGTAGTAGCTTTTGTTGTCTTCAGACTTAGGGTTTTTTATTATTTTGTTTTTAATTAGTTTGGTAGAGGGTAATGTAAGCATTTATTAGATGATGTTAGAAACTAGCTGCCACTGTTTGTACATATTTGTAATATACTCATGGTATAATCAGTCTATTTTAAAGGTAAACATTTCTCCTTTCCATGAAAGGAATTTCTTGTTTAAAATAAAATATAAATTATATGTACACCTGCAATAAAGTATGGATAGAAAAAGGCAATTGTGTGATTTTTTTTTTCTCAAGAGGTACATGTCAATGACATCTTTCATTAGAGATAAATGTGCAAATGAATCTGCTACCCGATTGCAACACACATGAGCTCAGTTTGGCAGTCAAGCCACAAGCACTGTAAGCAGTGGAAAAAGCTGTTTTTTCTCTTTGTCTGTCTCAGTAGCAAGCTGCCACGCCAGTCTCTTATGCAAAAGGACCCAGTCCAGCTGGTTGGAGTCAGCAGGAGCACTAGTGGGACCTGAATCTACATAAAGAGACAAGTTAAGCTGCTGTGGGAAAGAGAGAAACACTCTCATAGTTAGTCAAGAAGCAGTATTTGGGAAACTCTGCATGGTGGAGAGAGATCCTGCAGCACCCTCCCTAGGGCTGCACCTGATGCAAGGCACATCAGCATGCGATTCAAAATGCTGCTCAAGAGCTGCCACCTGCAAGTAATCTAACAGGCTGGCCTAGTATATGGTACATGTGAAGGGAAAAAAAATGCTCTGGATAAGTGTGTGTGTGTGTGTGTGTGTCTGTGTGTCTGTGTGTTGTTCTTTCCTAAATTATACAATGTGTATTTTCTCTTGGTACTCTTTCAAAGATTTGTCCCATAGTAAACTACCTGCATCTGCTCAGAGTAGCTTGTTGAGTAGGATTCCCTTGCCAGTTCTTTTACTTTTTCTATGGATTATTCATGCTAGCATTCAAAAGAAAAACTTTTTATTTTCTAAATGTATTTCAATGTTCTATTTCAATGTTGCCCTCAAGCTTGTGAGCTCTTCTTCCCCATTCTTCACCTTTTTTTCCTCTTGTAGCTGCTGTGTTTCTAGTCTCAAATGGTGACTTTAATGTCAGCCCCTCAGCCTGTGGGGTAGTAAAGGTCTGGTTTCAAATACAGTTTTTCTACATAGATTAAAGCGTTATTGTGCCTCCTAGCAGCCTAGGCTGAGTCTGGCTTGAGCATGGACTGCAGCTGGGAAAGTAGAGGCAGAGACACGCGCTCCTTTTGCTGCACCAGGAGAGGGGAAAGCAACCCCTGCACCCTGCTTGGTGCCTTGCTGTAGCTGTGTGCCCTACACCTCCCCAGCCTCCCTTTCTGGTTTTACTCTCCTCCTCGGGCAGATTTGCTTCTGTGTATTAAAAGGGCGAGTTCTCAATCACTTACAGCTTGGCAGTGCCTGCTCGTCCCCTCCTGTGGGCGCCACTAAGGGCTGAGGCACCCTGTGTCCCGCAAGCATCAAAGCGGGGATCCCTCCCTGACAGGGGACACGGTGGCGTCAAGGGATGCAGGGGCGGAGGGTAGGGGCTCAGCCTGACCAGAAACTGTTGCCTGTTTGGACAAAACAGCAGCACAAGCTTGGCAAAGCTTGACTGAGCGCTGCAGCTTTGGGCACCTGCCGCTACCGCCCCTTCAGAGAGCGTTTGGGGAGGGCGGCAGCCGCGACCCGCCTGCGGCTCCAACGGCCACCGCGCGGGGCGGGGCGGGGCCGGGCACCCCCCCGCTGCGGCCGTTGCCGGCCCCGCCGGCAGGGGGCGCTGCCGCCCCGGCTCCCCCGTTGCCGCGCGGCGCGGCCGCCCCCTCGCGGGCCGTGGGGCGCCACATGGCGGCCCTGCGGCGAGGCGCTCGGCGCCCCGGCGCTACAGCTGCCTCGTACGGAGCTGCCTGTTTTACCGGTGCCAGGCCATGGCACTGAGAGGCGGTGGCAGGGGCACTAAGGCTGCGTGCCTGCTCCGTTTCTTTGCTTCCGTGTAGTCGACTTCTCGACTTGCATGAGCTGCTGCTGGTCAGGGGACACAGGTGTGGATAAGCCTTGGGTGTGACACAGCAAAGCCTTTTTCCGTTCATTGCTGAGCTGCCGCCTCTCTTAGCAAGTAACTTGAGACCATTTGCAGACATCAGTGTCACTGAATTGGTCCCCTAACCACACAGAGAAAATCAAATTACAGACACAGAAACGTACACTAAACTATTCAGCCCCTATAATACCTACATCTTACTCATTTGTTTATGTACTCTAGCCTGCAAAAAAGCCTGTTTGAGGCAGAATTTTTCTAATCCCCTATAACAGCCTTCTAGCTAGTACCTGTTTTGCCAAAGCTGAGATTCACAGTTCATTTTGTTAGAAAGACAGATCTCTGCACTTAGAGCTTTTCCTTCTCATTGCTACCAGCTGCGCTGCAGCACAGGCTTGTGCTATCAAGGCAAGTTATTTTCCCTACGACCTCCTCTGAAGCCTGGCCTGGCCCTGGCGTCCTGTCAGTCTGCAGCCTTTCTGTCATCTAACGGACTCCATCCTCAGCTGAGAAATGGGCTCCATCTTCTGTCGTCTCTTACCAGTTCTTGTTAGCAAACACAGAAATGAAAAGTTGCAGTACGTTTTGATACACGTCCATGCCATTACAGTAACGTTCCACAGACCTGCTCTGTTTTGTGGTGTCTCTTTTCAGTGGTGGGAGACCTCTCTTTTGCTCTGCACCTTCAGTGTCACGCTCACCAACTCCAGTGCAGGATCAGGATGTCTCTCACACAGGAGCATCCCTGGGCACTGAATAGCAGCCCAGAACCGCTGCCATCAGCCCACGCTCCACAGAATCACAGATTGGCTGAGGTTGGAAGGGATCTCTAGAGATCATCTAGTCCAACCCCCCTGCTCCAGCAGGGACACCTAGAGCACAGGGCTTCACTGTGAGAAGAGGCAGGGACATGGCCTTATGGATATAAGGTGCACTGAGGTGCCTTCCTGTCAGCAGATGGCAGAAGGAGCTGACAGGAGATGATGTACAAATTAATAGTCTAGGAAAGACTGTTTCCCCTCATATGATTTCACTTCTCACAGACAAACTGTTTTCTACACTGACAGTGAATTCACCTCAAAGTAGCCCCCTTCTCATTTGGTGGCATGTATCCTGTCCTAGCAGCTCCTGCTTTGGGGGGATTGGAAATTGGCATGCTCAAGCATGTGCTGCACTGGAACCAGTGCTGCTCTTCTCAAAGAAGACGTATCAAAGGCGTGAAACCTAAGGGTGTGGGAGCACCAGGAAGCTTTAGTGGGTATTTCCCATGGCCATGCAGCATTTTCACGCTGATGTTCAGCTGGTTACTGACTGCTTTGGTCCTTATGAGCCTGGAAGTTGTCTCTGGGAGGAGGAAATTGTAATTTGCACAATGAGAACCAGACAGCAATCCTTGCATTGAAAGTCAGCCGTCCAACCACTGAGGTGTAATGGGCAAAAAATCATATATAGGCTTTCTAGGAGCCTGCAGGGGCAGCAGAACATAGCAGAACAGCAGAACAGGTATTGAAGAGCATAGCTGTTGGTATTTTAAAATTTTTCTTTATTTTTATTTCTGGAAATATCTGCCTTACATTTTTATTTTAAATATCATAAATACATTTATAGCAATCTTTATATTTCTTTCTCTCAATCACTGCTGTTCTCAGTATACAATGAGATAACTGTGCAAGGCATGTCTGAGAAATCTTAGGTCTTAACTCAGCATGCGGAAAATACCACTGAATATTTTAGAGACAGCAGAGAATTTAATGTAGGAAAAATTAGTTTGCATTAACCATAGAAAATACCCTGCTTCTTTGCCATGGCTAGTTAACAAATAGCCTGAATTTTTTGAGGATTGTGGCAGCAGTGACCCACAGCCAGGAACATAGTTCTGAGTGTGGCTTGTACTCTAATCAATAGATTTCAAAAGGGAAGACTGTCTGTCCCCGCTCTTACAGTGGATACAGACTTGAGCGCTGCCTTCTCCTACAGATCGTCTTAGACCCAAGCACTGTATGTGCATTAAAGAGTCTAATACTCCGGAGAGCGAGCCCGTGCCTTCTCAGAGACCCAGAGAGCTACGATTCTGAAGCGCCGGCCTGGCTCCCTGTGGCTTTTTTTCCTCCCTTCCTGCATTTTCTGAATTTCCTTTATTTTAGGTGCTGGGGATGTTTGTGTGGCGAGGAACACTGGTTTGAGCTCTGGCTATTAGAATGGAGATATGTGATCAGAAACATTCATTGTAGGAAGCTGGGTATTTTTCTGTGTAACTTGGCATCCAGGGATGAGAGTGAGGGGATGTTTTGCCTTCTTCTGAAGGATCACTGCTTACCCAATGCTAGAAACAAGTTAAGTGGTGCACTTTGTTGTTATTCCTGGTGACTGAAATCTCCCTTGTCTGGGTTGTGGGTTGTGCTCCTATACTTAGGGTTATTTTGTTTGCTGTAGGTATGATGGGGAGGAGTTGAGGATTTTTACCCTGGATCTGCTGGAAGTTCTGGGAGCCTGAAGGACTTTCATCAGGGGTATCTGCTGAGGTTAAACCTGAATCCTCTGCATTTGTAGGACCAGGGCTGTCAGCCCTGCTGCCATCTTCTCCCATGGCACTCATAGCTCTGTGCATTGCTGGGATCACGGAGAGTTTTCTGCCCCCTTTAGTGGAGTCTTTCTGCTCAGACATGTACAGGGGGCTCCCATGTCTCCCTCAGTTCACATGCCAATGGGTTTCGAGATGCACATTTGGCTGCTGCTGCATCAGCGCCAGCGAAACAAACAAATGGCCAAGGACACACCAGTCACTGGAGCAGATGCACTGAGGCAGCACTTGGGTCCACGTGGACAGTATTTACTGCTGCTGGCTTTAATCACATTGATCTCAGCTGCTGCAGTGTTCTAGGTTTTCTTCTAAATCTCCAACTCCTTGAGTCACCTTCTTGCATAAGACCTTCTGCTTTCCGTTTAAAAACAAAACAACAACAACAAAAAAACCACCTTAGCAGCCTACCTGCCAAAAAGGAAGAGTTTGGGAATGTGACTGTTCAAAGAGCCTATGCTGGTAGGACAGTTAAAAGAAAATGTATTTTTCTGAGTGTCTAGAACTGAGTTTATGCTTACAAAATGTTTTGAGGTTGGTTGTGTAGACACTGGACCTTTCTCTTGGCGCAACCACATCCCTGACTAGTCCAAACCCCAGCCTGGCTACAAGCCCTTGGATTCAGCTAGCCATGTCCTGCAGCAGATGAGCCTGTCTGGCCATGTCATGGTTAACTGCAGGACTTGCTGTGGGAGCAGCTGTGTATAATTTTGTTTCACATTTGCACTACAAATAACCCAGAGGGCACAAAACTTTTCTTTGCAATTTGCTTCAAAGCAAACCACTTTCAGAGGCCAAACAGAACTACTGCTGAAAAATATAGGGCGAGGGCTAGTGTATGAAGGGAGAGATCTGTAGCTGTTGTGAAGTTCTTATGCTATTTTCTATACTTTTTTCTATGTAGGCTAAGAGAGCTGCATAGGAGCTCTTGAAACTTGTTTTTCCTAAGGGCATTGACAGAGCACCAACTGAACCTTGAGAAAACATAGTACCTTTAAGGCTAACAAGCCTTAAAGACCCCCACAGCTGCTCCCATTGCTCATCAACATGGTCCCGCAGCCAGCCCCGGGCAGGTGTCCCTAGAGCTTCCAGGGCAATTCCTGCTCAGGTAAGATGCGTAGACAAGACACGGAGCCTGAGAGGCCTGGTGATAGCTGGGACAGCCACTCCACTGGTAGCGTCCCAGGCCTGGAGGAGCTAAGTCCAACAGTGCACAGGGAGTGTAAGGTGGTTTCTAGTGCCCCTTTCTTAAGCTGCTCCCCTGTGCCCCAGTGCAGGGGCCAGAGGGGTTTGAAGCAGTTTGGAGGTTCAGGTAGTCACCCAGCTGCACAGGAAGGCAATCAGAGCACGGAGAGCAGCCGTCCTCTGAAGGAAACGGTCTGTGAAAGGCTTCAAGGCGTGGAGGCGCCTGTAGTGTCTGGTATTGTGCTCTAGGGGATTAGCTGCAGAAGAGAAGTAAGGAGACGGAACAGGGGATTGCTTGATTCTTGGTTTTGCCATGATGTGGTTCACTGCAAAAATTATAAGCAGTTATTGGAATGAAGCCTGGAAAACCATGTTTCCTATTTCTTGGTTATTTGGTCTTATGACCAAGCAGTGATATAGGTCTTATGACCAAGTAGTGATAAAGCTACTTGGTCTTATCCAGGATGTGCAGGTTTAATAACTAACCTGCAAGGGTTGTACATGTTGATGGTGTGGATGAGGCTGGCCATCGTTAGCCAGGACCCTCGTGAGATGCTCTTGGGTTCCTGGGAAGAGCTGTGAGGTTGGGCCATAGCTTATCTTGCCTCTAACTGTTCTTACTGTCTTGTACTTAATGTCTGTCTTACATTGCTTATCTGAAGCCCTTGTCCTGCTGTGATTCTTGCTTGAGGGCTCTCCTGGAAGGGTGACTCTGCAGTCCCAGCCTCACAGGCTGTGAAGGGCTTAGGCTTCCCGCCTCCTGACAAGTATCTTAATTGTCCAGAAGTGACATCTCTTATGGTGTGTAAATGTGATCTCCTTGGGAGCAGACCTGTGGTAGTGAGAGCAGCAGTGGGGTCCTGGCAGCCCCACATGTGGGTGGCAGGAGATCTGCAGGACAAACCTGGTGGCAACACTGCTAGTGATGGTGGGTAGGGGATGCCTCTGCTTTCAAGGTGACTGCCTGATCTG
Source organism: Rhynchotus rufescens (assembly GCA_032273925.1). Classification (NCBI taxonomy): domain Eukaryota; kingdom Metazoa; phylum Chordata; class Aves; order Tinamiformes; family Tinamidae; genus Rhynchotus; species Rhynchotus rufescens. The sequence goes on along the minus strand of JAVCKT010010181.1, from coordinate 2,848 downwards.
CTTTATTAAAAACAAGTGCTTAAATTGAGAGTCTGGGAAGGGTTTGGCAAAACAGCCCTGGGGATCAGACCTCAGCTGCATGGTTCAAAGCACTGACTTATCCAGAGCTGCATGGGCTGGAGCAGCGCGGTTCTGAGGACTTTAATGAGCCAATGCTACCCAGTCAGCTTCACGCATTTTCAGAGTCTTGTGTCTGCCAGAATTTTATTGGCACTCCCATAGGACTGTCTGCACTTTTCTGTTTGTTCCCTCTATGCTCACTGTGGCAACTATGGTGTCTAAATGTCACTGGCTTTCTTAGCACGTTTGCTTTTTCATGCCTCTCATGAGGACCGAGCGTGGCCGTCGGAGCTGCTGTCGCTGCTCATCGTGAGGGGTGGTGTCGCGTGCGAGCCCCAGCACGGCTTGCTGCAGGCATCGCACGAGCTGTTTGCGCCTAGTTCTGCCCAGGGACGCGAGCTGGGCCCGGATGGAAGTGCTGCAGCCTCTCTGACTCCAACAGAACTGCTCTTGTGTCCAGGCCCTGGTGCTGGACTATGATTATTGGTTGTCAGTGATGCACGTAACTTTAATTGTGTAATGGAAACACCTGTGTATCCCCAGAAAACAGGTAGCTGCTGCCTTCCTATGCATATGTTTGTCCTGCTCAGGAGTCCAACATTTTGGGGTTCACTGTGTCTTGTGACAGTATCCTGAGTGCTTAGTCCTGTAGCTCTGTAAAGACCTTCTGGCTGAAGGCAACTCAGTCTCACCGTGCACAGCACAAGGCTTGCCAGGACTTGGGAGCTGAGATATAGAGAGGATGATCACAAACCAGGAACACAGAGCCACCAAAAAAGTACAGGCTCTTTGCTTGCATTCCACTTAAAAAGGATGGCTGCTGCGCATCGCGGGCAGCTGTAGCACATCCATGTTGGTGTATCCATCAGAAGCCACTGAGAACAAGGCAGAGTGACACATGGAAGTCCTGATGCAGGTTAATGCTCAGGCAGAGTTAGTTGCATTTGGACACCACAATGTCACCCTGCCCCTTGCTGTTGCAAATGCTATGCAGAACTATGCAGGTAAACCAGATCCTGGTGAGGAGGACTTGGATCCAACTGCAGATGGCTTCTCTCCCTTCAGATTGCCACTTGCCTGTGTCCCAGCTGCTGGGATGGCAGCTGGAATGGGCAGTTTCAGGTAGTCTTCCCAAGCCAAGGCAGCAGGAAGGATGACCCAGGGCAGGTGGCATTCCTCTGCTCTCCTGGCATTAGGGAGTCAGGAATAGCAAAAGATACCACTGTTGCACTGCAGATGTTTACCTGCTGGAATTACCTACTTTCAACCTAGTCTCTATCTACTTTATCAGCTCTCCAGGAAAAGGCATAAAAGTCTGTCTTCTCAATGGAGATTAGAGAGGGAAGCAGATGGGACACGTGTCTCCATCCACAGTGCTGTGCTGGGGGCGAGTGTCAGGAGCTGCGATGACCTTGTGTCCTCCAGGCATTTGCTGGAAGCAGCCCGAGCCGCAAGGACAGCCAGGCTGCCTCTCTTGTGGCCTCATGCGTTGCCAACACCCAACCCAACCAACATGTGTGGAGTCAGACTGACAGTGCCCAAAGGGCCGGGGCAGCCTCCTTGTTTGGAGCAGAGCCATTAACTGCTTCCCGCTCTGTCTCTCTGAACTCGGTGCCGTTAACACAGAGCGCTGACTGCAGTGCCTACGGGAGCAGGGCCGTGGTGCCCAGGTGAAGCCCTCGCTAGACACCCCTTACCCCCTTCTCAGGTGTAGCTTTGTCTGGAGGGGTTTGGCCTTTGCACAGGAGGGTACGGAGGCTGCCGACCAGATAAACCTCTTGAGGATGCTGACAGGAACATGCCCAGTGTTGCCTTTCTCTCTCTGCCCTCCTGGGAGATCTCATCCAGCTTGGACCAACTGCTCTTGCCCCTCTCGCAGGCCGCACACCTGGCCATGGCCGATGGGACCCACTCCTGGCTGTCTGGCACTAAGCCTCGTCTCCCTGCGAGGCAGGTCTTGTGGCACCCCTTTGGTGTTGGTGTTCCCTCCTCCCAGGCATGAGCCCTGTGCCATCTCCATAAGGCAACATGGAATCTCCTCCTGTGAACTTTGTTTTGCCTCTGCGTGGGAAGCGCTTGCTGCAAGTCGCGCACTGTAAAATAACTTCTCGGATCTGGCTGACTGAGCTCTCTTGTGCTGTCTGGAAACATTAGGAATGGGCTTGCTGTTCTCCACGGATTCAGGCTCAGCAGTAGACCCAACCAGAACAGCGTGGGCTGCGTCCCCAGCTACTTTTTAAATAGCGCGTGGATGATTGCGTGCAGGCTGTCTGTGCCGAATGATCTCCCTCCAGAGAGGGCTTGGAAAATGGGAAAAGCCAGGGGGAAAAGTAATGCAGATGCCTGGATATCCAGAACAGATGAAACTCATCAGAGCACATGCAATGTACGTTGCAAGTTGGGAATGTTGGCACTGCACATCCAAAATTCTTAGGGCTGGAAGTATCCCATCCAAAATTCTTAGGGCTGGATCAAGCTATAAAGAAGGACTGCAGGACTGCTTGCTAACGTGTCAGCTGCCCTGCGGATGCTTGTGTTACCGAAGCCGAATGTGGAGTTACTCCAAATGCCAGCTTGGAGCATGTAGCGGGCAACTGATGTGTGTACTTAGAAAAAAAGTGGTGGAGATTTATATTTTTGCAAAGAAACCAAACCTCTGAGGCGAGGGAAGCATTATCACATTTTAACTTCTCATTCTTTTGGATCTTCCAAAGCTTCTGGAGGGGCTTCCAAAGCTTTATTTAGTAGCAGGGCCTTTTTTTTTTTTTTTTTTTTTTTTTTTTTTTTT
>JAVCKT010010180.1:19961-34279 GCA_032273925.1 Rhynchotus rufescens | reverse complement strand
TTAATATCTAGCGTGTTACCAAGTCTGTCCAAATTTTAATCGTAGGGAAAGCAAAATAAAGATATATACCAAATTCCTTTGAATCTTGCAAATAAAAATGAAATTAAACCAGAATAGTATAACTGTTTTCTCAAATAATTTCACTTAATTAAATTTAACCAAGTTAAGTTATTATTTTCCAGTCAGAAGTGTTTGCCTTAATTTTATTTTCCTTTCTGTGACTTCAGTACTTCACTTTTTTGTAGTCTTTTTTTTTTTCTTTTAAGTTTTTCATAATGGTATATGTTGCTTTTTAGAGGCATTATTTCACATATTTTTTTTCCTTTTATTTTGTTCTGCACCACAAATTCAAATGATCCAGTAATTTTAATTAAAAGATGTCATAACAAGGAATATGGAAAAAGTGTGAATAGTTGATTCCAGAAAATAAGGATGAGTTTTCTTTTGCTGTAGGGATGGACTGGCTAGATATTTTTTTGTTTGTTTCTCTGTTTATTCTTCTTAATGGAGGATAAGACAGGAAGACAGTAGTGATTCTGTTAAGTATTTACTCCTCTTTCCCCTTTCTGTAAATAGTCACAGTGCAGCTCCAGGTCTTAGCAAGACATGGAAGGAAGTTTAGCTTTTCTTGATGATACAAAAATATTTTTAATAAAATCTGTAAGTACGCAGGATGAGTTATTCCATCAAAGTATAACTTGATTCATAAATTCAAAATTAAGAGCATTTTATACCAGGATATTAAAAACACTGAGCTAAAATAAGATGCAAGGAAATCTCTGAATATGTGTAGTTCTTTTTACATATACTTTAATGTTGTCTTCTCTACCACTCCTCAGCAGCTTACGCAACTGCAGACATATGTTGTGCAGACCTGTAGCATGTTATGTCAATCTATATAGTGACAAAACAAACACAGGTCTGTGAGTCCTGCTCATGTGGCTAGGAGCTCATTGTGGAGCTTGCACTATCTATTGGCAGTGCAAGAGACAACGGCTCTGGAAGCACAGGACATTCCTATGGAACGATGCTGCAAGCAAAGGCACTTGATATCTGCATTTTCAGTGCTAGGCTTCCCACCATCTCATTTTAATCAGAGTGGATTTCCACCCCAGCTGGTTCCCATTTGAGGGGGTGGGTGGGAACAGAATAGGAGAAAAAGACATAAAAGGGGGAAAAAAAACCTTTCATCTTCTTAGTCTTTTCTAAACAGTCTGAAGGATTGTGTTTTAATCTGCTCTTTTTACAGGTAACAGCTGAATAAATACAAGCCCTACTATATCAATTAGTTTTGTATGGATAGAGGATGCTACTGCAGGGATTGCCAGGAAGGAACCTGAAATACAGAGGGATCTCTAAAAAATTGTACTAGCAGGGGTCAGTACCCAGAGACTGTGCAAACCCAGAGCTCTTTAGAAACATAAAGGGAAATGCTAAAACCTGGTAACCATTCCTTGCTATGATGAACCACGGCAATCAGGCACAACTGCATATTATCCTGGCTGATAATTCACCCTGGCCACTTCCACGGAGTGACAAACCCATAATTCTTATATAAATATTAAACTCCTTCCCACTTGAGACAAGCTGGCTATTTCCTTAGCACATCTAGGAGACTTCCCCTCAGACACAAATGACAAGACAGCGCCAGGTCAAATCCAAGTGCACAGACTTTGCTGACAGAACAAGAATTAAGGCAGCTTTGTGGAGGGGCAGCAAACAGAGCAGAGCATTCAGCTTCCAGCATCTCCTCTGAGCTACTTGAGCAGCAAGGAAAAAACTGCCTCTCATATTTTAGGCCAACTCTAATAAACTGATAAGAGCTTTCTGTAGGATTTTCCTTCCTCTTCTGCATTTGCAGCCAAACAGAAGTGCCCAGGTAATTCCAGTGCCGCATTCTGGTTATGAGGGATTCTCGTCTAAACCATGCTTTCAGGAATTCAGTTGCTATTCATGTGGAGGTGAATTCAAATGATCAAATTCTAGCCTTGCAACACAAACCCAGATGCTGCAAAGCCACCCCGGCTGCCAGACCCCAACGGCACTTACCCAGCCTCTGCACAGTGTTTTGCAGGCAGCCAGTTTGCTGCATGCTCTGAAGCAGGTAGTGCAAACAGGCCAACAGAAAAGGGAAAAAAAAACCCCAAAAACCAAAATAAAAAGACAATTATCAACCTAATTTGCTACTCCATATCCAGAAAGTAGCTAATAGAGTGAAAGCTGCGTGGCAGGATGCAAAGCAACCCCTCCCACAGCACACGATGCCTTTGCAACTCGATAGGGCTCTGCTGAACGTGCAGTCAATATCTTGTCCCTAGCTGGCTTTAATGCTGCAGTTTCATACAAAGCCCTTTAATCCTTCCCCAGTGTACGCATAAAAAAAGAATGGGTCTGAGTTTGTCCAAAATAAGTAATCAAGAGGGAGTTATTTGGTAATTTGCATCATAATTGGTCTCTGCTGCCACATCTTTGCTGACAGCTTATTTCTAAGCACTGAAATCCAGCTTAGGAGCCTTTCAACACAGAAACTCTCGCTGCATTTTCCCTGACTCGTTCCACCACTTTCTCCCAGAGTTTAAGATTTTGTCAGTGAAGAATTACTCACTGAAGGATCTGAATCTCAGAGAAACATCCTGGAAAAGCCCAGCAGTAACAATATATGTATCTGCAACCCAGGAGAAGTCAGTCCAGGGAGCCCAGCATAGCTCCATACCACAGCGATCTCATCCCAAGCAATGCAAACTGGGCTGTCTCCAGCTGGGCACCATGAGTAACTTGGGCAGCTACATTAGCAGCAGAGAAGCAGATTTAGCCCTTTTTTTTTCCCCCTCCTTTTTTTCAAAAACCTGAAATCACCAGCTTTTGGGGCTCACTGGCTCCCCACAAAGCACACAGCCCTGCAAGTCCCAAACCACATGGGCACAACACAGGCTCCACTTCCCACCCATAGCAGAGGCCATTTCCTCACCAGGACAATGCAGGGTGGACCCAAACACTTTCCTCCTGCTGAATCTCAGTCCCAGGCCACCTAGGCTCCATAAGACTTGTTACTATTACTAAAATAAATAAACAAAATAAATAAATAAACCAAGACTCACTTTTCTTCCATCAAGACCCCTTCCACATCAGCAGTCAGTTGACTTCCCTGCACCTCCCAAAGAGCTTCTGCACCTCCAGCAGCCACCCCTCTCCTTCCCATGTGTCCATGCACAAGCAACAACTCATCACACCTGGGCAGCCCTGCAGCCCAACACCCTCCTCCCTGCAGCTGCTCGTTACTGCCTTCCTCAGGTGGCTTCACTAATTACATCCCCTCCAGCCAGGCCCAGACCTGGTGCCAGCACAGCTGAGGTTGGAAAGGGGACTGTGCACCCTGGCTCCAAACACCAGCAATCTCCCTAGGTTCTTGGTACAAGACCTCTCTTCATGGAGACTGCACCATTTTGAGAACACATGCCAATTCAGCACTGCGTTTCAGGAACTGGTCAGCCCGTATGAGCCTAGTGGTATCTTCTGGGCTTAAACCACTCAAGTAGTACATGGAATGACAGTGCCAAGTTGCAAGGAATGCAAGAAAACCCCTCTGTCTCCTTTTTTTCCTTCTGAGAAAATGGAAGTCTTACTTTGGAAAGGTCAGGCCCCAGGTGAGGTGAGGGCAGAGGCTGCAGGTACCAGGGCAGCACAGGGACAGTCGCCTCGCTAGCTTCATTTGGGTCAGTGTGTGAGCAGCCAGGCTGGCACCTGTCACTAAAGGAAATACCAAAATATAAACGATTCTGCTGCTGAGGAGAGCAGCCCATGCCAGGAGAGGAGGTTGAGGCCCTTTCCTCCTGCCCCATGCAGCAAGGCCCAGTTCTCTGCAGCCTTCTTTCCATGGGGAAGTGTCTAGGTTCATTTCCACCATGTGGCACGACAGCTTTAAAATAACCGCTTCCCTACACAGTCAAGGATTTCTCATACATACTAAATCAAAGGTCCAGCTCCCGTCTGCTCCCAATTAACGTGGCTCTGCCAGATGGCTTCAGTGGAGACGCGCCGATTCGCAGCACGTGTGGATCTAGACGGGGACACTGTAGTTGTGACTAGCAAGAGAGCTGATGCGGGATGGTGGGACCATGGAGGTTGGCTGGAATCCATCAGCTGAGAAGCTGCAACTAAAAGAATAACTGGCATGTGTTAGTGAAAAAAGTAACAGAGAAAAACATGGCAAGTGCTCCAGGGATGCTACGTCTCCATTTTGATTTGCTCTGGGGATGCACTGGTTGTCCCAAGAATCCGGCAGCACTTCTAGAACTGCTGCTTTGGTCTCTTCTTTGGGCCACGGCATGTGCTTTTTGCTGGCAGTTGTATGTGACTGTCACCGTTTGGGAAGTGATTATTATGGCACGGACAAGATAGAAAGTCAGAAGTGCAACGAATGTCCCTGGCAATCGGCAGCATGTGCAAAATGCTGCGTGCACGGCGGGACAGCACAGGTCCAGCCCTGGGCTGCAGGCAAAGGAGTCCCCCATGTGTGCCAGGCCCTGAAAGCATGTGCTTGGCAGGCATTATATAGAGGCAACTTTTTCTAATTCAAGTACCACAACAAAATAACGTCAGTGAGAACTCTCATATCACTAATAGCCAACAAAATTTTGCCCTTAAAAGAGATATCATTTGCACATAGGCCAATGCCACAATGATCATCACTGTATGTAACAAATTCTTTCGAAGGGTAGTCATCTCAAACATAATGCCTAAGTCTGCATCTACAGCAAGCAGAGAGCTAGACACACAATCAATAAACAAAAAAGGAATCCATTGTGATTATTTCGTAGTAATACAATGAATAAACTGTAATCTTCCTCATGGTAACAGAATCTCTCTGCTCCTCTCTGGGAAAGCTGAACTCAACCTGAGCTGCACTAATATTGCAATGTGTCTTTCAACATCACTGCTTGTGAAAAGGGATTGAAAAATAGTTTCTCCCAGGAAAGTTTATTTCTTTTCCCACCTTCATTTTCATGTAAAAATGTTTTTCTTCCTTGAAAAAGCCTTTGAGCTTTTGGCGTGGAGGTGAATTAGAAATGTTGTTTCTATTCACTGGGAGATATTTACCCCAGCCAAGATGGTGAGATAGCAAGATTAAAAAAAAAAGAAATGCATAGCCATCGTGCAAATGCACAGCAATATGAATCTTCTCCTTAGATTTTCTCTCAGTAACCATCTGCTTATCAGGTTAGATGGAGATACCACAGTGCTTTAGCAGTCAGTCCATTCCTCTTGGGCCAGTATTGTACCAGCATCCCAGAAAATGCAAGGGAGAGCTGGTTTTCTGGACGTGTCATCCTTCACATGTGCTATAAGCCACTGGGGCTGTTAGGATCTTTTCCCCCCTTCTTAAAAATGCATTTTATATAATTACACTCTGTGTAAGTCTGTGTTACCCTGGTGTATTATTTTTGTCCCACACCATCTTTCTCGCTCTTTTCCTGCTGTATTTTGCCACTCCAAGCTGTAAATGTCTTTTTCACCTCAGAGACACCTGCATTTTCACAGAAAGATATACTGATCCCCAAGGTGTGGCTGATGCATCACTGTGCTTAGCTTGTAAAGGAGCTGGGGGTCCTTTGGGATACAGGATGCTTTGTACATGTCAGTTGTGATTCACTGCAACTTGCTTCCATCCCAACCTACTGTATCAATCAGAGAAGCAACATAATTAATTATGACTGGGCTGAAAGGAAGTTGCACACATCAGGAGCAGGATTCCTGGAGTGGTTCATGCTGATGGTCGGCATGAAGATGAGCATGATTAATAGTGACAATGCCATGAACTGTGCCTGCCCGCTGTCTTCTCCTGCCATCCATCATCATCACCACATGTTGGGTGGGAAGGGGAAATGGTGCACAAAGGAAGGGTCAGAGCAGTGAAAAACTTCTATACATCTCTATTCTTCTCTCTTCAGAAAGCAGCTCGGATTTTTTTACCCAGCTGTTTAGCAATAGATGAAGCACTTCAACACAGAAATCACAGAAGCAGCCCACTTCCCTCCGAAAAGAGAGGTTAATTTGACAAGCCATGTAAAGCATTTTAATTACAATTTGTGTAATGTATAAATAAATATTACATTCTTTCAGTCTACAATGCATACTAGGCATATCTTGTTAAAACGTCCATCTATGTTACTGGGTGGCAGGATTGATTTTGTCCAAGTTAAAAAAAAAACAAAACAAACCCAAACTACTGAGTTTAATAATTAAAAAAAAATAAAGGGGGAATAGATGAGTCTAAAGACAGGAACTGACAAACAATGCAAGTGCTTCCAGCTAACAGTCAAGACATAATACTGCTTGCCAAAAGGCTGGCTATAACAACCTCCTTTCAGTTACAAAAGATTTTGGATTACAGTGGTTTCCTCATTGCATAGACTTTGATCTGTACCCTACATTAGTGTAAACTGGCACTGAGTGGATGTTCTGCCATTTTACACGGAGAATCTACTACTCTATTTTTTCTCTGCTTCAAATTCATTACTGGTCTTGTATTATGTTATTCAAAACAACAGCCTTATAATCTAATCTAGAATTTTCAGTTTGAGCTGGTCCAAGGGCAAAAGAATCTATAAAATTGCTCCGGGTATTTCTTGATCTTAGTTCAGCAACATTTCCTTCCCTTCAAACAGTGTGTCCAAAGGCCAGCTCTTCCAGTACAAGGACATAAACATTTGAGGACAATGAGTGTCTTTCTGTCCATTCTTCTGGCTTTCAGAGTTTAACGAGAACGGGTGACATTAGAATAAATTGAAATTTCAGAATTACAAATTCATGGACTTGGCAAAAAACAAAATCCAGGCTGTACATATTTGGCCTGTGAAGGTCTCCAGGTACATATAAAATGCACCCGTCGGGCATTTCCATCAACTGTTACTTTTAAATGCTAACATAAAACAGCACCTTCCTCCCTTGGTGAAACACGGGAACTTTGGTTGTGGAAATTTAGAACAAACAACTAAACAACAGATCCAAGTGAATGTAAAATGAATACTTCTTCCAAACAGAACATATTTCTAGCTAGCATGAAACAATTGAGGCTTATGCTTTCAGAACAGATACCACACTGAAATAATTAGTCAATATTTGTCCTCTGAGTTCTTTAAATAACAGGAAATTATTTATAGCTAACTTAGAAACACAATATTCTTGGTCCACTGCAAACTTGGTGAATTGCAGATTTTCCTGTTTTTTAAAGATATTTAAAAAAATACAAAATGGAAAATAATTCGGTATCACCTTGTAAGACAAACAGAAACATAAAACCAGGTAACTTGTTCCTCCTTCACACAGACTAAATGCCAAGGACACGTCTTCAAATGAAGGAACAGAATGAAACGGATTGAATAGCAATCTAAAAAGTCTTCTTATGGGTCACATGTCCATAATCTTGATGTTTTATTAGAAATATAAACAAGTTATTGTCTCCTGTTTATTATTTTCATGCTTTCTTATGATCTCTTTTTTAACAAATATTTTTGGTACTTTGAAACATTATTAGCATTATGATTACGATAACCCATAAAACAAGTTTTCACAACCTCACCTTGCCCAGTTCATCATACTGGTCATTCCCATTTCTTACTCCTTTCTGCTGTTTATATTCCACTTCCTAAATCCATGAATGGTAGAATATCCGTTGGAAAAACACAACAAAGCAAAAAAACAAAACAAAACAGAACAAAACAAAACAAAAAGCAAACCATGGACAGTTTGGCAATATCTTTCCCTGATTATAAAAACTGCCCTATCATTTCTCCTGTGGATTCCTTCCCCTCCCCCTCATCTGTCCCAATATATACTGTAGAACTGAAGGCATCAAGGTGTGGTTAAACCCATAAAACCTGCGAGGAGCTACACTTTGTCTTTGAACTTCTCCATGTAGGTTCGTATCTCTTTGGAGTCCCCCAGGTCCATATCCTGGCACACCCACTTAATATCGTCATCATTGCTACTTAGGATTGAGTTGACAGTAGGACAACCATCATCAGGTGGGATGGTGGTGAATGTTGTGAATTTTACCCGCTTCCGTTTAGATGTCGGAGAATGTAAAGGTTCGGATTTCTGATCCTTTCCGAGTTTTCCCCCTGAGTCAGCACACCTATGAATCTGGCTCTGCGTGTTCTTCTGAGCACTGCCATTGAGGAGGTGGTTGCTCTCCTCGCAGCCCGTCCCACGGTCAATAATAGTTGTGTGCTCATCCTGCTGAGGTGACACATCTGCTGCGTTCTCCAGCAGTTCTGCTTCATTTCCTAGCCAGACCCAGTCATGAGAATGGGTCATGGTAGTTTGTCCTTCCACGAGAACCTGCTTGTGACGGTATTTCAGTGCAAATGTTGCACAGTTTATTAGGAAGACGAGGATTGCCAGGCAGAAGACCCCTAGCAGAGCATACATCCCGATCTCCAAATCACTAAGGCCCCTAGGTGTCTGTACCAGGTCATTTTCCTCCATGCCTGTGTTGCTTTTTGGAAGGTCAACTTGAGCAGGGAAGTTGGTGAAGTCTATGGGAATGTTCTGCAGCTGACTATCGTCTGAGAGTCTGCTGCCATCCAGCCTATTGTTTTTAATAACTTTATTTTTTATTACGGATTTTGCTGTGGTGCTGACTTTCCTGATGGCACTTTCCTCTCGCTCTGCTGAAGAGCTACCGAAATATCGTCCATCCTGACCGTACCGATCCTGATCCGACACCTTGTGCCGCCGGTCGCTAGCGTGGTTTTCAATCTCATCTGCATCATAATCTCCACCTGTATTGGAGTCAGCATCATTCTGGCCAAACTTGACTTTGATGTTGCCGTTCCCCACAGCCAGGACACTTTTCCTCTTGGACTTCTGGCAGGCTTCAGAAATCATCATATCTACCTTGATTAAGGTGCCCTGACCTTCACCTTCTGCTGTCACAACTGGCCATTTTAAGGCAGCATTCTGATGGATCGAGACAATAGATTCATCCAACGATACAGCAGAGAGCGAGAAGTCCTTGGAGTCATAAATGTCCAGAGGAGTAACAGAGCTGTCACTGAATTGAATCCAAGTGCTTACCACAGCTTCCTGAAAGGAGAAGGAAACCATTAAAGAAGGAGTCTTCAATAAAACAGCCCAAGCCACTGCAGCTCAGCAGCCTCTCAGCTCTGGGAGGCAGCAGTAGGACATGGGAGTCAATGGTTCTGCACTACATTCAATTGATGGGGCAGAAAACGGGTCACATTTTTTCACGAAGATTCCACTGCTCTCCTTCACATAAATGTTTTGCAAAAGAAACTAGAAAAAAAACATTGATATGAGATGTCCATAATACCAACATTAGCAAGCTATAATTTACATGATTCATAAAGAAAGCCATTCCTGTCATATAAAACCTGAAAGAGGAAAATGGAAAAATTACTAGAGGCACTTGACAGTACACCTATTTTCCTCATGTTCCCCATGCAGAGATTTCACAGGGAGCTGTCAGATTAAACAGGGCATAAATATCTCAGCAGGAATAAGGAGCTACCATAGCATCTGAGAAATGATTGCAGCAAAATATTCACCTGAAACAAAAAGGGCCACAGAGCCAGTGAATTTTGCAGGGAAAGGGCTTGTTTTAAGTGAAATATACTTCATCCCCACGACAACTTAAAAGTCCACTGCACTTCTATGTCTAGGGGGGGATGATGGGGAATCTGGTGTGAGCTCTGATTTACAAATGGCCAAGATTTAATTGGACTGTTTTTGGTTTTTTTTAGAAAAAAATCTGTTTTCAGAAGTCATCATTACAAGCAAATACAAGCTAGAGGTCAGCTCTTCCCATCCAGATGATACAGGATATAGATATTTACTTCTCCCAATCTCAGTGGCTTTCTTTGCAGGAGTTTATTTTTTCATTTGCTCCATGTCTTGTCTGTTCAGCCAGAATACATACAGACAGGTTGCCAGAATGCGGCTCCACACAGAAATGAATTTCTTTTCTTTACCAGTCTTAAACTGCAGATAGTCTTAACAACATTATATTTGGGTACATCAGAACAACTGGGCTGAAAATCACCACTGGGGAAAAATATTGCCACCCTGTTAACACCCAGTCATAATACAAATTTACAATCTAATACGGTTTTCAATTGGTCACAATTTGTTACGCTATGGTTATAAACAAAGGGAATTGCTACCCTTCTAGATAAATTTAAAGCTTTTCAATGAAAACAGCAAGGGGCATTTAGCTGTGCAGAAGGCTGGAATATGCTGAATATTTGATTTCCAAAGTGCTATCAGCAAGTTCTTAAGGGACTGAAAGAGGGAAAATAAGTTGTGGCACAACAGGAAAGAAGGCAAAGGACTTGGTGATTCAAATGCACTTCAAACAGCTGAAGTGGAGCCAGGGTAACTCAAAAGCTGGGAAAGGCAATGTGAATAAGGAAATTAAAACAGCTGATCTTTCATTAGAGAAATAATCCTGAAATGGCTGAGCAGTCTGAAACACTGCACTGCAGCCTGAATTTGCATCATAGAAGTGTATAGCGGAGCAAACCTAACCGTGGGAAAGTAAAGAATATTATTTCTATGGATTTGTTTCAAGAGGAAAAGATGCATCTCCTCAGGGAATCTGACACCGTAGTGTCTTCCTTATCACTAAAGCAGTAGGAGGACAGCCTCATGTACCACTGGAGAGGTATTATACTGTCTTAGAAAATGATTAGAGCAAAAGATTAACTGGAAAGAGAGTGTACAGCAAATGCCAGGAGAAGGGTTTAAGTGAAACACTATCCTTGACGTAATTGTAAAGGTCCACTTCTTTTTTCATGAATCTACAGAAGGCAAAACTAACAGCATTGTTTTAAGCATATATCACAACAGGCTTGATGTTGTCTACCAGTGGTGCCCTCCTCTGGAGAGCAGCATGAGAAAATGAGCAGAAAAATTCAGAGAGTCAAGGTTGGTAACAAGGAGGCCTGCATCTCTTCCTAGCTCTACCATGGACCTCCTCTGTAATGGGAAGGTGTCCCTTCATTCCATATTCCTGATTTTATGAAGCAGATGTAGAGCAGAATGACATGGTTATTAGCTGAGGTTGGTGGGCACACATGTGGTTTAGTAAAGCAGAAGTGCACAAAAGCCAAGCCATTATTTTCAGTCAGTACTGAGTTTTTCTACTATATTTTATTTCAAACAGACTCTCTTTTTATAGGGAGAACCAATTTCCTCACAAGACAACACAAAGCTGTCATGCTATCAATGTGGACGATATTAATTAAAATGAAAAAAAGGGGAGAGAATCTCAAATCCTGCCAAAATGCATTGCATCAGCCCAAATATTCTATTTGACTTTAGATGATCTCCCCTCATTCACATAGTTAAAGGCAAGCTTAAGGCAGGGAAAGGAAGTGAATTTCCTAAACGATTATAAATTCTGAAAGACCACCAAAAAAAAAAAAAAAGAAAAAAGAAAAAAGAAAGTGATTTAGTACTATGTCCTTCAAAGAGCTGTTTCTGCAAATCCTATGTGCTGCATCAATAAATCCCCTCTGTATCTCTGACAAGGTCCTCCAATTACTATCAGCAGATGAAGATGGATTGGAGCCTTTGTACCTGCAAAACTGCTGTCCCATGTCTGATGTCCCCAACTCAGAGGTGACAAATGCCTTTGCTCATTAAATATTAAGCATAAACAAATAGTTTGAAGGATGATCTGCCTCTCCAGTTGCTCTTTCCTCCTCTTTTCCTCTCCCTTTCACACATGCACACACGAACACCTACTCATTTGCACTCTAAACAAATTAACCACAACTACCCATTGCTGTCAGCATCTCTTAGAGGATCAGATGATTTATACGGTGACTGTGACAATGTGAAGGGAGTCAGATACTGTACATTAGATCACATCAATGACAACATTTTACAGAATTCTGCTGCTTAGAAAGATAGATGAAAGAAACGATCAATATATTTGACTCTATTCCATGTCCAGGAGTAAGAGTCCTTTTAACGGTCTTCATTTACCAAAGCTCAAGTAAGTGAATAAAATTTTTCACAAAAAAAAGTCCCTCTCAGTACTTGCCTTCTGAAATTTTAGCTACAGTAGGGATCTCAGCTGGTATATCCTGAATCACTAGTCACTTCTTGTAAACTCGAGCCACAAACATTCCTACGTTTGCATTAAACCCTCAAGGACTGAACTGTTACATCCTATATTTACACTACAAGTGAAATGAAAAGCTGAATGTGACTCTGCAGACCATTCCTCTGTTAGGACTGCTCCCTTCAGCATATTTTCTAGTGTGAGAACAACCAGGATGTTGGAGGACATGGATGCAGGCAATAGGTAGGAGAGAAGGGGCTGAAAGGGGAGAGCAACAGAAGTTGGCTTCAAATTTGTGAATATCTTGAATGCTGCAGTCAGCTGCAATAGTTTTAGAGTGGAAACCAAAGGCAAGAAACGGATGTCTGGATGGCTCTACACAAAACAATGTGTCCCTCCTTCAAACAAAGGCCAAGGAATACTGCTTTCAGCAGCTTCTAGTGGAACAGCTCTGATTTTTTTATCTGGGGACTTGAATGCTGAAATGGCTTTCCCTAGCAATTTTATCATGTGAAATACCAAAGTATTTTATGTGCTTTTATTTTTAAGCCTGTGGCTTATGTAGTAAAAGTTGGGCTTGATCGTTACAATGTGGAAATGAAAGGCAGCCAGGGCTCAGATCTTAATTCAAACCATGCATTCCCCTACTGTGTAGTTCTTTCTCTCCTTTTTGTCCAATCTGCTAATGTGACATTCCTTTCCAGTGGGAATTTACTTGTATTTGCAAGGGGAGAATTCAGATTCTTATCTAACAATACATCCTTTCTCCCTCTCCCAAGCTGCTTAATTCCTTTGTCATACTTGTGTGCCACTACATTGCTCTGTCACTTTAAAGTGGATATAAATACACTTAATACAACTAAATACAATTTATATCGCCAGACAGGGATAATGAACATATACCATAGAAAGACCCTCAATATCTGTTACTTAACTCAGAGACGTCAGTGAACTCCCAGTGAACTATTCTGTACGAAGGACACAAGCTAAAAGAGAAGAGCATCCTGTCGATCCAAAAGGCAGGGATGCATAAGTAAGCCCAGCTGGTCTCTGGCTCAAGAGGTGCTGGGCACCCACACCTCCTATCAGAATGAGAGGTGACAGCTCAGAGGACAATCCCAGAGGTGACGGAGGACCTCGCAGAATTGGCTCTTGTCACTGATGTCAACAGCAGTTACATGTGTGAAGGAGAAGAATTTGGCCTTTAGCAAACACTAACATTGCTCTTTTTTGCCTTGGAAAATGTCTGTAGTTTTCCAGTGGCACTTAGAGATATATTAATGCAGACAGCTATTTATTAAAGTTTTTTTTTCTTTATTTTATCCAATCTTTCATTTCAGTTCCTTAGACTACAGGTGATACCCTACAGTGATGAAAAAGCTATGATATAGCTGTGAGCTTCCTCTGCAGAGCCAGCTGAAATGTAAGAGTCCTTGAAGCTCACTCTAATCACACAACACTGAAAACACAGGAAATTTTCTTTAATTTATGATTTTGGAGAAGCCTTAGAGATCACAGTGTTGATTCAACAGTCCTCTGCAAAACAAATGGAACAGCTTTTCTACCTGAGCAGATGGCCACTAAAATAGATTGCTTACAGCTCTAGTTTCCAAATTTTCAGAAGCAGCTTTTTCCAAGATTATTTCAACTCTGATATTTAGAAGTTGGTCAACCTGCATTTATTTTTAAGCACCTAAATCAATGATCAGCTCTTGAGCATCAGTGAACTCTCCATTGATTTCTTAAAAAAGCCATGGCTCAGCATCCATCGGGGTCAACTCAGGTTAATAGTTGCCTAGTTACAGAAACCTAACTTAAGGCACCCAAGATTAAAAGATTTGACTTACTTTCTTGAGACAGCTAAGTATTGGGGGAAAACGAAAACTTTTAAAGACTTTGCTTTGGCTTTTGCTGCTTCACGCTATTTATGCAGAAATAGTAGAGTCATTATAATCAAGAAAATAATCTAGTCATTATGTTCACTGAAAGAGTCACAGCTAAAATACTAAGTTCATTCATATGATATTGAAGGATGTGTAATAGCCCAATCTGTATAATGTTTTATGCCTTCTATTGTGCTATAGCAATGCACTATTTAATTTGCAAGGCACAATAATCAGTGAGGTTTGCATGATTGATTTGGTCTTTTTAGAAATCTCTCTGACGTTTCAATAATGAAGTCCTAGCAACATTCATATATTGATATGTATATGCTCAGTTCTGGGTT